>JABFQD010000363.1:0-27983 GCA_022817045.1 Psix sp. ZL-2020
AATTTCAAACTAATAATTAACATATGGTAAATATTATTCCATATATTACTTTTTATATATAAAAAAAGTATTTAAATATTTATTAACGATTACTTTTGAGGAATATTATTTTTTCTTAAATATAATTATATCTTATTCGAGATAGAATTAAATGACAAATTTATGGTTTCTAATGTATTCTAAAATGATTTAATGATATAACTTTGAGATGTTTGGGGGTACAAATGTCTTATTTTGAAGGACGCAAAGACGTGGCGCTGGAGTTGGAGCGCAAATGAGAGCAAACTAATTAATGGGAAAAGCGAGCTAAGTTAGTGATTGTTCCATTGTCGTGCCACCAGTTTCAAATTATCAAGACTTCTTCAACTTATCGAGAAAGTTATATATTATTTATTTAATAATAAATAATATATTGGAATAAATCTGCTTTAAACCGAATGTGACTTATGTCGGATTATCTTTTCTCTCTGAAAATCCTTTATCCACCGTCATTAAATAACAAACATTTCCACAAAACATCACATATATTTAAAATGTGATGTACAAAAGTCATAAAACATATGACAACAATACTGATATAATTCAAAGTACATGTTGTTAATTTAAATAGAATTTAACTTATAATAACGGTTTATAATTTGTTAGTTTAATCAACAAATTCAAAAGTAAACGATTAAACAATAAATTTAATGAATATTTTTAATAAAATTTCTCAATATGTTTTTGAGATAAAATCACTTTTACTATAAACTATAATGTATTATAATTAAATCTAACTTAGTTATTGTTTAATGTAAATACATTTTTAAATTAAACGAATCTGCTTTAAAAATGTAACCATAACTTTGTAGCAGTGAAAATTCATTATTTGAGATAATTTGTATTCAGTCACTGCAAAAAATAATGTTTCAAATAAATCGTCGAAAAGGATTTAGAACCTCTAAAGGTGTTTTATAAAATTTGTTCAAGCATTTCAAAATGTTTTCTTTGAAATAATTCAAATTGTAAATGGAAATAACTGGTATTCTTCGAGATAACATTAAATGTTTTTTAGCATTGCCTCCAAGTTACTTGGTAACTTCATACCTGATCAGTTTACACTTTATAAGACGTTCAATATTACTTATATTTTTATTCACTAATTTGACGATGACCTTTTGATTCACGTAAGATATATAGAAACTTTTGAAATTTAATCACAATTTCGACAGAATGCTGTTTGCAATCATAATATTCCTTAAATAATTTCAATAATTGAAATGTAGTGTTTAAAAAGGTTGTATATTTTGATTAATCAATCGAGTAAATGAAATCAATGAATTAACATTTTTTTTGAAAATACCAAATCCATTCATTTGAAACTTCTAATTATTATTTTTTGCAGTGATTTACGATTTCATTCCAGCGGTATCATAGTTCCATTATCGAGCCATCAATATAATCAATTTTTATTTGATCATGTAATTACGTTTTAAACTCTAAATTTGATTCAATTTATTAGTTATTCCAAAATTCGGTAGACGTGAAACTATTATACCACCCACAATTAAATTTTAACGTAAATTCAAGGCTTGGTTTCCACTCACCAGGTGGCATTGGATAGTTAGATTCACTTGAATTGAAATTTTTCTGGTAGGCGCTAGATCTTATAAGGTTTACATCATCGATTATTCTTCCTCCTAAAAATGTATATTAACGTAGTAAATAATGAAATACCTTTAAATAACAATACATAAATGATTTTGAAAAACCACAATAGCTAATTCAAAAATAATCTATTTTAAATAATATAATTTAACGTAGTTAAAATAATATCATTTGTTTCCAATATTCGAGATTTCGTTTACCATAAAGTAATTGTGGTTGTCCTAGTGCAATGTACTTTCTGCGTGCCATTTGTGCTGCATTTAAATCAGGATTGTGATTATGTTCCATTCGAATTCTAGGTTTTTTTCCGTCGACTGTTGTGACAAGACTCCCGTGACAGTGTAAAGACCTTCCAACACATCGCCAGCGAATATTATATGGCTGCTTTTTGTGCAGAGTATACATATAACCCTGATGAATCAACTTTGGTCCGCCCTTATTTGACAAAACTAACTGTGAAACGATCGATAAATCAAATATTTTTGAATATATTCATATTTAGTTTGAAATTCTAAGAAATGAAATGTCAAATTGAAATATAATATTTTATAATTTATCCAACTTATATTGTTATGCAATTGTTCCAATTAGATAAAATTAAAATAATAAAATCACAATAATATATTGTACTATAAAAACAATTAGATAAAATTTGCATATTGATTTGTTTTTATTATTATTATTATTATTTCAAAAGTGAATAAATATTTATTTGAACAAAAAATGAATTATTTTCTTGTATACCATCAATATATGTAAAAATGAAATTTATGTAACAATAAAAGTAGAAACAATTTATTTAACAAATATTTGTCATAAGAACTTATTTGTCTCACTTCTGCAAAGTCTTCATCTGTAGGCACTTCTTGATTGAAATTAGACAAAAAATGATTATCAAGGCCGGTTTCTTCGCTGTCCATGATTCTCCTTTTTTTGGGCATACTCGATGTTGAACCAACGACCTACGTCAAAATACAGTCTAACCTCAAAATTGCTTCTCAAAATATAAACAAATAAAAATAACCAACTACTCTTTTAAAATCATTGATCACTTCCATCTTAAATAATTCGATTACTGTATTAAAAAGTAAATGGTCTTAATTCACAAAGCAAGGCTTTGTAATAATTGTTGCAATTGAAAAATGCCAAATTTTTACCTTAAAATGGCCACTTGGTAGTTTTTATTGCGTTAAGCTTAACAGAAATAGGACTAGTTTTCCAACAGCTCGAAATAATTACGACGATATAACGAGTAAGATGATAAAGACGATTTTTGCAAACTGAGGTACCAGGTTGCAATTATCTGAGAGATACCGAAATGGCTAATGCGCTTCGTAACATGTCACTGACAGCGCAACGACACTTTCGATCTGGGCGAAGGACAGAGATATGGCACCGCTGCGCGGAGATCAATAAATGGCACCAGGGCAAATGGCAGTTAAATGTCGTTCATAATTGCCTGGTATTTTTTTGGCACAATTTGCCCTGCGGACTTGCAACCTTTGTCGATCTGTTTTTCGTTATTTTGTAACTTACTCGCGAGAACATTAACTCTTTCGATTTTCCATATTTTTCGATGTAAAAAAAACGCGATAAAAATTGCACAAAATAATGATTGACAAATATTTGAAAAAGAAACGCAAATGCAACTTAGCATTTGCGATTAAAAACGCAAGTTAATTCATATTTTTGACTTCTACACAGCGTAATAAATTGTTAATTAATTTGTGCTTTAGAAACTAGCCTTTATTATTAACAAACAACGAGAGCTAGAATTTCATGACGTTGATTTACTTTTGTTTATTCTTTTGAATGTGCAAAAAAACGAAAATGTGTAGGTATTGTAATATCGTCTAAAAATGTAAAAATTGTCTGGTCAGAGACGTGCAGTATTGCTGCATTTATTGCTGTTATTACAATCGCGAAATTTATCAGTGCATAAATTATCAAAGGTTTTCTTTAATTAAACAAGAAGTGATGAATTGCTAAAATGAAAAATACTTACCGTAATAGCGTCTTACAAAATATGCAATTAAAATGATGAAAATAAGAAATAAATTCTTTCAGTTCAACGACATGCAATTAAAATGTCCAAAATTGTTCATGAAGCAAATAAATGAACATAAAACTAAAATGTTTAAAGAAAGTAAGATATTGCGTTTGAAACGAAAACTGTTTTGGTAACTGGAATAAGATAAAAAATGTAAGATCAAAATAAAAAAGGCTTTGAAAGTTGTTCTCATATATGAGAATATATGTAGAACGATGCTATGAGAGCATGTAATGGAGGAGATGGAATAAAATTTAGGTAATGAAAACAGAACGACAGGAAGTTGAATGTTTCATTGTTTCTTTTTAATGTATCTTGCAATAGTACAGTATAATATGAATTAAATTATTATTATTAAATATTTTGTTGAATGTATCGTGTTGTTGTTGAATGTATTGTATGTGTCCGGGTTAAGTTACAGATGAGACTAGCTGGTGACCTTCATAGCGCTACCATTGTTTTAAATTTATTTATTCTTTAGTCCCTCACGCTAATTTATCGAAATGTATCGACTTACTTGTATTGTTATAACGTCTCCAAAAGCAATTTTCTCGTTTCAAATATGGTACTTTCTCCTCATGTTCGTCTTTCGTTTGATCTATACCTAACATACCACTCCTTTAAATATTCTTGGCAGCGATGAATGACAGATCATAAATCAATGTTGTTATTTTTACTTGTTATTAATCTTCTATTACTCTCCGCCCGAGTTTTCCATCGAAATTTGTGTTTCTTAAGGGAAGCCCACTCCGACTTAAATAACAAACAAACGGTTACGACATTATGGTAATATGAAGTGGCATTGCTTTTAACTGTTGTTTGTATCTTCTTAAAGCAAAAACCGTGCAGGGTAAATTGAAAAAGGACAAGAAGAATCGAGAAGAAAAATGCGAACAAAAAGGAGGAAATGGACAAATTGACCCTGACGATTTCGTATAACGCATTATATACGAATAATGACAATTCACGTTAAATTTACTTACATAATTACGAACAAATCATCCGTATCTTATTCGTTTTAAAGGCACAGACAACGAGTGGCACACAATTAATAAATAAATCAAATACAATCATAAATAATGAGTTCATATGCATGTACAATGACTATCATTTATTTGTTACTCTGTCAAGCAAACATTTCGTAAAGTTAAGTTTATGAATTAATATTATCATTAACGAACCGCCGATTATATGCAAAGTCTTATTTCAAAAGAATATTCGGATTGTATCAATTTACTCGAGTAATAATAATTGTTAATCGCATGGCAAATCCAAGTATGAGACATTGTGTTCGGAATATTTACAAATAGAATAATTCAATTCAGATACACGAACTAATGCTGTCCTAAGTTGCATATAATCCACGGTCTAATCACTAATAATCTTATCTGTACGCTAAACGAACACAATGTTTTCGTTCGACAAGATTTCTTTGAATGTTTCAACCCTGTTTTTCTATAAAATAATCATTCAAACGAATCGAGTCTCCAATTTGACCATAAAATATGTTTGAATATTCAAAACAGCAATTCACCTTGTGGAAACTTGCACCTCACTCGCAAGTTCAAATTCCAGCGGAAAACAAATCGGAAGCACGCTTGTAAATAACAAAAAGAAGTAATGCAAAACATCCGGAACGAATTAAAGCTTTCACCTGAAGCAGTATCAACATTATTGTTATGATATTTTTCTTTTGTTATTTTACACAAAAAAGTGGAAATTTCCCTTTTTGTGCACAATCAATTGTGCGGCGCTCGACTGTGCATCATTTAACCGGCCTGAAGGTGGCACTGCTTAGGAAACAACTTGCAACGGTTTAGCCTGCGAAGCTGGCTTCAAACGTTTGCTATACAAGCTAATGGATTTTTACAAGTAACTTGGCTGCAAAGTTTGAACGTTTTTATATACAACAAGTTGATAGCTGTTAGATTTCTAATAAAGCCAAACAAAAGTCCTGTTACTCCGATGATCCGGGTTGCCAATGCCTTCAAAATCGAAATTATATTGACCAGATGGCCCCTCAAACAATCGAACACGCGACCAATTTTCTTTTACTCGCAGCACAATCGCTCACCTCACATAAAATCATTTTCTCTTTTTGCATTCTTTTTACCATTCAAAAATTGAATAAATAAATTGAGGCAACGGAGAATTAGCGTTTTAAAAAACACTTCTAGTTAACATGATTGTAGAAGTACAAACTCACGTGACATCTTTTTCGCAGTTTCTAATCAAACACATGAACAATTTTTCGCATAAAAACAAATTTACTTTTAAGCTGACAAATGCGTACAATGTACTTCATTAATTGCTTGCTCACTTTTTATTTTAGAACATTACCCAAAGATGTCACCTGACATCATTCTTCAGCAACCACTTGAAAACAATCATATATGGCTCATTATACAAACCACATATAAATTATCCATTAATCATGTGTAAAATCATATATAGAACATACATAATCATATATGAACTATATATGAACAATTTATCAACTACGTATGAGTTATATATGGATTTATATACAAACCATATATGGTCATATACAATTCATACATGAACCCTACATGGCTTCCAAATATATTACTATTACATATAAAGTTCACATACATAGCATGTATGATATACCGAATCCTATATAAGTACCATACATTTCTATTATACATGGACCATATATAGTTATATATAATCTTTAAACATATATAAATCGTCGTATATAACGGATACATATAATTCCTCTCACATATGAGTATATATAACCATATACGGGACATATTTTCCATACAAAGGACATATATGGAATCAGATTTGACACATATATGGTCTATATATGGAGGTTATATCTACAGTAATCCTTCTGTTATTTTTAACTGTTTGGGGTTTCATTCCTTCAGTTATTTCAACCTACGAGGGTGTTTTATTTATTTTACTGTAATATATTCGTTTCCTTCTATTAAATAAAGATAATGCTATAATATCAAATAAGTTATAAGACAAACAAATATTTGGCTATAACGAAATAAGTCCATTTCCGTTTCATTTTATCTAACGAAATTTGGTTTCCGCAAACAATTGTTTAGTTATAATTAATTATATTTTAATTTTTGGTATTTTATTCTGCAATTCGATCAAATATTGCAAAAACTGAATGTACATTTTATTGAATCTGTTTTACTTATTTAACAATTTTTATTGGCAAATCACGCAAATTAATTTTAGCCTTTCGGTTTATGAGACTTTTTAGGTTTGGTATGTCGTCATCTGTTAACAAATACGTGAAAAACGTATCATCTCTTTTGTTCAAACATCTGAAGGAGACAGCACACCAATAACTAAAGGATCACTGTGTTCAAATGTTCAATATCAATCACAAAGAAATACATGCGTTCCGCGATTTCGAAAAAGACATGTTTTTCCAAAATAATCACAAACAAATTGATAATAGTTCATCGTAATTGATTAAAACATAAAACGTGTGAACGAAGAAAAAACTGTTCATTGAAATGGATCTTCGTACCGACAAAATCGTGCATGGAAGAATGCGGCTACCGTGGTACCGTGGACGCATGCGTTGTCTCGCGGTTCGCGCATATAAAAGTCAAGTCACTTGCATATATTGTGCGCATGTATTTAAATGACTCTCACTCTGCCTCTCTCGTTTAGTCTCTTTCTTCGTCTGATTTCAGTTTTGGCCTTGTTTAGTTTTGGGATCGAACAATCAGGGGTACAACGGCGCCACAGTAGCGGCTACTCTTGGCGACGAGTCACGCGATAGATCGTTATACGTCTAGTCTCGACTAATCTGTAGAAACGAATATAAATATGAAAAAAGCGAACTCATAGGAGTGAACATAGGGTGGCGCTGTTGTCGAGGAAACTGAGCGGTGAGACTTGAGGACGATGCGCACGTGCGCGCTCGCGACCCACTCGTGGCTGTTCGGCCGTCAAACAATCATTCGGCATATCCGCAGCACCAGCGACAGAAGCGAGAACAGCGCGACCCGCGCCCAAGAGCTTCGGCTCACCAGCAGACGAAGCATGAGGATTATTGTTCCGAATTGCACCGCTTTGTGCAGCCAATATAAACTGAAACAAATAAAATGATTGTTAGATCAACTGAACGTTAAATTTTGTTTGTTTGAACGGATTTGATTGATTAATCAATACCAATAAATAGTGTAATATTTAAATTGAATTATTTCTTGTTCCAATAATTTGATACAAAAGAAAGTTGGATGAAAAAATGCCAATCTACAGAAGCAGTTTAGGAATTTGATTTCCCAAATGACAATATAAATATAGCTAAATAATTAAAGTGAATAAAATCAAATGCTAACTATCTATACATAATTATTTTAATTGAATTTGCTGAATAATAAATAATGTGTACTTTGAATCAAAGTACTAAACACGTAAAAATGTGTAAGTTTATTGTCAATAATTTCTAATTGTTGAAATACAAATAATCCAAAATTGTCACTTTCTCCCCTGAAAAGCGGAATGAAAGTCAGCGTTTCCATTCTCGGGACGAAAGTAATTTTCTTTCACCTTTTCTCTTTACTTTCATCCCTCTTTTCAAAATAAGAAAGTGTTTTTTTTTGCGCGCTTTCGCATTAAAAAAATTGACTAATGCAACATAAAGAAGAGTTAATGAAACTGATTCGCTTGATTACAACACTTACAAAAAGCTGTAGATTTTCTCCTTTATTGCACCAATAACTATTTTCTATATTTTTGCACGAAGTTGAAAAACCCTTGTATTGTCTATTTCATTTGTACATTGACACACAACGTTTTTCTTCGTACATATCTCATTGATAGTTCATTATTAATCTCAAAGTATAAACATGTAATTAATTTGTCAAAACATATTTCTAGACCAAATGCAGAAATAAAAGACTTGCCGAGTGATGTGTGATCTAGCAGCAGGCAGTGTGTCAGGACTCTCTTTGAGTATGAACTGGCGAATGCCAAGGATGTAGTGTTCGAGGTAGGACGGCCAGTCGATCTGGCAGACGTCGAACATGAAGGTCTGACGATCCTCGACGCTGAGATTCTCGCGCAGGGTCCTCACGTTGTCGTCTTTAAAGTGCCACTGCTGAGTGCTGAAATACTCGAGGCACTGGGCAGCTTTGTAGAGACGCGCTTGCACACGTACCATGATCGGCTTCGCGCCACGTAGCCGCGCGATCAGGTCGAGTAAGTGCGCCGGCAACATGTGCTGCAGCGTAAAACACACCCGGTTCAGCAGCGGGGAATTTCGGCACTGTCCGTCCGGGTACCAGATCGCGTCCTTCACCGGATACATCCGGCTGTACTTGAACGACAATTCCACAAAGCGCTTCCAAGTAATCGGGTTTTGCTGCCCGGTGCAACAGTTGTACACCGTGATGTCTGGCGTCGGATGCGTCGCTGTTCGCCACGCCGCACAAATCATCAAGTTTATCACTATGTCCACTGGAACCAAATCTGCCACCTTTTCCTCGTGACATAACATTGTTCTGCGAAAAAGAATAAATCTTAGACCATCTGATACATTTGAAATGTATTTTATACTAAAATATGCATGTTCGTTTGTGTAATTACCTAAAAAATCCTTTTCCTGCCGCGGCGATGATTCCAGTGGGGCCATTCCAATTGTCAACCCAGCCAGCGACGGGCTCCTTTAACGAAGACAAAACAATCGAGGGTCGGACGATGGCTACTGGTAAGGTACCACTTTCTCTCAACAGCATCGTCTCGGCCAAAGCTTTCGTAAACGTGTAAGTATTCGGCCGACCTGCGATTAACTTTGGTGTCATTTCCTCCACGACTTTATCGTCCATCCATTTAGTGCACGAGATTATTTCCTCTGGATCGTGTGTCATTGGGTAAATCTCCTCGTATACATCCTTGCGGTCGCAATTGCAGTAAGCAGTTGATACATGAATGAGAGCCTGAGAAAAGAAAGACATTTCATTTTTTACCGCAGCTTTTTCTATACAAATGACGAATTAAGCAAATTGCAAGACCGGAATTAAATATCGTTGTGAAAAGAAAGTCGCGAATGAATATGCAAAGAGATACCTCGAGACGTTGCATGCGATGACACAATTCCACAAGGCGTTTGGTGCCGAGCATGTTGATGGTGACTGATAACTTGAGAGCCTCATCGAATTTCAC
The DNA here is from genome assembly GCA_022817045.1 of Psix sp. ZL-2020. Lineage (NCBI taxonomy): Eukaryota > Metazoa > Arthropoda > Insecta > Hymenoptera > Scelionidae > Psix > Psix sp. ZL-2020. Next base: position 9,863 of record JABFQD010000363.1, read on the forward strand.
GGTCGCTGCCGAGTGAAACACCACAGACACATTTTTGGCTAATGTATTCTGATCAGCTTCCGAAATGCCAAGCTCCGGTTCTGTCACGTCACCGGCTACGGGAACAATTTTCTGCAGTTCGTGCGGACGCTCGCGCCGCAGCTTGTCGAATAGCTGTTGACAAAATAACCTAATTAATATGCATTGTCTAAATCACTCAAAAACCCACCATAAATCTGCTCCACCAAATGCATACATTGACACAAATGAAAATTGAAATTCATTATTAACGACGGATCGATGAAAAATCTAGTCAAATTGCCTATTTTGAACCGAATGAAAACCAAACTCAATTTATCGACTGGAAACTCAGCGAAATAAATGTGCTAGTCTTAAATTAAAGCAGCCTCGAAGTTATTTGCAACAAAATCTCGTCATAAATTCAGTAATGTTTAACGAACTTTATCTATGATTAGTTTCCGTGCTATTGATGGCGTGTAATATATCTGATTGAAATAAAAGTACTATGTAAAAATAAATAATGATATTCTGCATGAAATGTGATGCGACTGATATTTCACACACACATTGGCAACGACACATATACATGGCCCAACAGATCTGTCCTAAGTACAGACTTGATACAGAGCATATATGAACCACCTTGTTATTAACTAACACACGAAGCTTGGTAAATGAACTGGCGAACCACATGGAAGTGGTAAACATCCACATGGTTGCAGTCGTGCATGTTTATGACTGATAAAAGTGTGAATTACAGGTGCATTGAGTAGTTCAGCTAGCCTCTGCTGTACGTCTTGGCCTCGTTTGGGTCTCATGAGCAAGTAGATGTTTTTAATGCCGGGACAGGAGCGCAGCAGCTTTTCCACGAGGACCTTGCCCATGAAGCCAGTGCCTCCGGTGATGAAGATCGAGCGGTCTCGGTAGAAGTCCTTGACAGAAACGTACTCCTCGTCGACGGTTCGAGCCATGACTGCGGTTGCCTCTTTGTGCGTGCAAAAGCAAAGATCGCAAACTCCTGCGCTGATTCGAAGACGTGAGAAAGAAGAGTGTTGACTATCAACTGAGCGAGTGCGGCGTCTTTGGAAGATATAACCTCAGAGACGAGCACTCTCGTTATGCACTCCGGCCGATGTTTCCTCGTCGATCATACTTCTGCCGTTTTGCTGAGCAGCTCCGTGATTTTGGCTCATCTCGTGCCCAGTCGTCGTCCCTTTCTAACAGACAGAAAACAACGTTTATTACTCCAACTGCACCGCTTTACTCGACATGTTGCTTCTCACGCAACACACACTGGCGCTTTTGACGCGAGCAAACATTAATATCTGACTAATCATATTGTTGCGAGCAGCGGAATACCTCGCTGAATAATCGTGACACTTTTAATTATACATTTTTATGTAACGGGCACATGTGGTTTTACATAAGAGCGGATATCACTCGCGATGATGCACACGAGCCGTCCCCCTGCTGCATTTTCGTCGCACGCCGCTCTGACGATGCTCGCGGCGTCGTTTGACATGGCGCGAGCCGTTTGGCTCAAATCTAACGATCGCCGTTCATTCATTTGTTTGTACACCGTAGGAAGAGAAGAGGCGGATTTCGTTGAGATTCTAGGTCAGCGTTCCGGCCTCTTGCGGTCACGAAGCCACTGCACCGCATCGCAGAGGCAACAAGGAAGGCCGAGTAAGCGACCCCGTTACATGAAAACCCGTTATCTCGCGACAAACAGCAAATAGTCTTCCAATCTGCCAAGCTGCCTTCATCGGCCGGTCTGACCAGTTTCCCTGAATCCCCGACTTTATTTCTTTCCTTCGCTTTGACATTTTCTACCCCCTCCACCCCTTCTCTGCGATATTCCCTTTTCCGCGATTTGCGGTTCTTTCTTGATAACTAATTCAGACGAAATAAAATGAGCCGCGCGCGCGCGCGCGTTCTCCAAACGAACGAATTTCCACCAAATCTCATTAAACTCTTGATTATTACTTTCGATCCAAAAAGGAATCTAATTAGAGTCACGCATTTGCAGGATATGTGAATGTACCTTTGTGACTGAATAATCGAAGGATCATCGCGAGGTTGGAATTAATTGTTTTTCTAGAATTTCCTTTGCATTCCTCAAGGTGGATCATTTTTTTTAGTTGTAGCTTAGATAGAATTTAAATAAAACGGTATTTTAATCGTTATTTATACGTACTGCAAAGAAGCTTCGGTTTTAACCCTTTTAAATGTTGTGACAACGGATAGAAAAGTCAATTACAAATCATAACCATAAATAGTCATTAAAGAACCACTAAACCGTTGACTAAGCATTTTTCCGCCGAGGTGAACGTCATTTAAAATCTAATAATTGTAATTAAATTAATTTAGTAATTTAATTTAACTTTTAATGAGGAATTTTAATTAGTTACCCTTCGGTAAGGAAATTGATAGTGTGGCTTTCTTGATATGTTTAATTTATTTCAAAACAATATATATCAATTTCTTTTTCCCACAAACTCGCAAACTGATTTATGCTAACAAATTTTTCAACACTCTTTATTACTACCATTCAATTAAAAAGAAAAAAAAAGAAAAACAATGGGTAACATTTTAGATTCAAAATTACATATCTCTGCTCTTCTATCTCTCTCCCGCAATCCAATACTTGTTCAAATTCAATTCGTTTTAAACGTTTATCATAAAATTCATATCTACATTTATGATACGATCCAAAAGCCGAATCGATCATAAAAAATAATTGCTGTTTTTCTTTTCATGCAAGTGTCTCGAACAAAAATATTCATATTTTGAAGAATTCTGTAGAAATTTGTACGAAGACAATAAGCTCGTAGCAAAAAAGTGGTTTGAGAATTTCGATATCTTCCAAATAGTGAGATATGATATAGGTCGCTTAGTGATAGAGCGAAATTGTGTCACATTCTTTGCATACATCTGACAAATTTCGAGTAAGTATGTTTACGTTACTGATTATTAATGATTTAAAGTGGAACAGGTAACAAATATCGTTGTTCTCTCGCACCACCTAGCGCGTGCTAGTTGAATTAATTTTAATATCTGGGCATTAATAAATCATTCTTATGGTATGTTTAGAGCTTCAAAATTGTCAGACACATTTTTGACAACGCGATGCATTATTCTTGCCTTATCATTTAATAGGTTCCAGCAGAGGTGAAACATTACGTGTCACGACACCATATTAATAACTCGCAAATATCGTTAGGCATTCGATAGTTTCAAGACTGAACTTGTAGTTTATCGATAGCACGTATTTTACTTAACAAGTAAATAAATAGTCTTACTCCTAAGTTGATATCCAAAGTCGAAGGCGAGGAACTCTTTTTTAAGGTTTCCAAATCTCGACATAACTTCCACTAAACGTCATGCCAGACTTCTGCATCGTACTTTATATATAGTTTATATATAAAATAAACTTGCATATTTCAATTCAGCAGCTTCGAAACGAATTTCAAATCGATAATTAAATATGTTTATTTTGCAATCAGTTGTAAAAAGAAACAATTTAAATGTCTTAAACTGTTTCTTTTTTTAACTCGAATTGGAAATTGGAAATTTGATTTGTTAAACAAATTTGGCTGCAAATGTTTATTTGATAATATACTGCAGTTTCGCTCGGTACTTGCAGTCGATTAGGAAGTGTTAGCAGCTACTGAACAATCTCATTAAGGCCCCTAATTCAATTGTTTGTGGGGTTAGAACACTTGGTTTCAGTGTGTCCTAAAAAGTTCATTTCTACACTGCAGTTACTTTTGTGCGATTGTAAAAATGAGTAATCTCTTCTTCTAACAAATAAATACAAGCAAACATCACAAATTAACTGGTTTAAACTTGTTACTATTTTAACAATTTAAGTTGAACAAATATTTTCTATACTATATACTCTTGCGAGCTTGAGTCTGCTATTTAGTCAACGTATGATTTTGAAATTAATAATTCATTGCATTTTAAAAACAAACTTTTGCAAACATGAAACTAACAAACCAGCTCTCACAGAAACCACATACATTTTGAAAAGTAAACTTATATGTGATGTATATATGAGTGAAGTAACATATTTTGGAATTACAAAAAGTAATAAAAGATTAGTAAATATATTTTTCTTTTTTATGTCTCTTTAAAAATGGTGTTTTGGGTGGTTTGAATTTGCACAGACGTATTGTGTAACGAGTGGAAAAATGAAAAGTTCCGAAGACCAAAATTTGGTCCATTTTGCTTTTATGATGTAAAATAAGGTGTGAAGTGAAAAATACGAATTTTTTGTGAAAAGGATATTCTATTGTTAAAAGAAAACTGAGAACTATATAGTTTCAGATGAATTCTGGGTCGTTTGCTTTTTCCACGCTGAAGCAATTTTGTTGTAAGTCTGGTGACAAAAATGAGGAAAATCATTTTCAGTCGAAAGTAACATACTTTCATTTTACGCTCAAAATTAGATTTAGTTGAACATAATCTCGCGATCCAAATCGTTAATTTTACGTAATGGTAGATTTTTGAAACGTTATCGGTGCGATTGAATTTGCAGATAAAATAGTAAAAACATCAATATATAAATTATATCAATAAATGCTTTAGAATGATAAAACTTTGACACAATTTATCAAATATCAATATTTGCAGATAAAAATTCTAAAAATATTCTTAAACATAAAATAATGAAAATAAAAAATGCAAAAAAAACCTTTTAAACAATATAATATTGAAATTTAAATTAATATCATCTTTTATATTTTAAACAACATTTAATAAACTATTCAAATTACTAATCCTTAAACCTAATATTGTTCTTTACATTATATAAAAAATATACAAAATATCAACTCTTAATTCAGAAGCAAACTATTTACTCCACTTAAAATTAATTATCGAAAATCATCTTTTCACCCCCTCCCCTTTGAAACTTCCCTTTGCAATTTCTCTTCCCTTTTGAAATTCCCCTCCCCCTCTAAATAATTGTCTTTATTAAATCTCCTCAATTAGAAACTGAATCTAATAATAATGTTTTCGCAATTGGAAAAATATGCGAGAGTTCATTGCCAGTGAATCACTGATCTTTTATACATATTATGTAACTACCTGGTCGGACAATCGTTAAACTGGTAAATAGCTGCAACAGAGTAATCTTAACTTTTACTATCCACCCGGCCTACTTATCCCAAGCGAATCTTTTTTACATTTAATTTGAGTCCATTCATTAGTCGAGAACCCCATTGACTGCAGCCCAGTGACACTGGATCTCCGATCTAAACACCTTACGCCGATTAATCCCGAAGTTGGAGTTCATTGAGTGAGCCCAGGAGATTTCTAACGCGACCCATGACGAGGTCATTCTGCGCGATAAAGAACACGTTGGATTTTTGTCTCGCCAGATTGTGTTTTGAAGCGACACCAAACAGGTTCCAATGGTTCTTGGATTCGAAAGTTTCCCATTGAGAATTATTTTCGGCCAGGTAAGAGAAAAGCCCGAGGGAAGATGATTCTGAAATAAAGAATTTATGACGTATAAAGCGAGGGAAACATTTTTCTCGCAGACGATTTTGACTCCTGATTGGTTATCATTCTCGGAAGACTGGATTCTCAAGTTACGAACACGTCACTGCATTCCTCGACATTGCCCCTTAATCGGTTTGAATTCATCCAAATTGAAAGTTAACTGTAAACACTAATTATACGTCAGCTGCCCAGTTACGTGCGGTCGAATGTTTTGTGTGAACTTTTTTGAAGGATTTGAACTGTGGAATGAATAAATAGTTACATAAAAAATGTTTATCGTATTGACTAGGAATGCTTCATTTACGATGAAGAGAATGACATTTTCTTTCTGTCTTAAGTAAGGCAATTCGTTAGAATTATGTATTAGAGTTTATTATCTTAAGTGGTAAATTTCTCTATAATGTCATATTATGACTCAACATTTACTAGGAAATTGATAACATGTCAATGTTCCTTAGCGCGTAATGATATGTTTCAGAAGAATAACTTTACGTTTATCAACTTGTTTCTTGTAATTTCGAAAAATCATTAAACAAATTGATGCTTTTCGAGACTTGATTTATTTATTTGAAAATTGGGAAAGCGAAAATGCAAATATGAAATTTGTATTACTATGAAACTGTTAAAAAATTACTATTATTCATAAACAATTTTGCTTCATAGTTTGAAGGTCAAATATGGATCATTTATTTCTTTCGTATCACACTATAATAAACAATAAATTCCAAATCTCCTTAAAGTGACAATTTTAAAAGTAGTTTTTATTTAATTCAGCCAATTATTTTTCTCTCGAAATGTTCATACAGTAAATTATGACCCCTTAAAAAAAGCAGCTGTCTAATCTATTCTAACGTATCCACAAAACATTTCTTTTTCCACGACCAACATACAAAACCAAACAAATTATTCATCAACAAATACTTTTCTCTTCTCATCAACTTTGTATTCGAGGCAAAAGACAACCGTTGGAAAATAAAGCAAATTTGAGAAACGAAAGCAGGTGTGCGTGTGTGCAGACTTATTAAGATAAGCTTGCAGGTGCGAATGCCAATTGGTTGACGATTTCGAGGTTGGCTGATGAAGTGGGTCACTCGGCCATTGACTTCCGAATCTGGCGTCTCTTTTGAACGGTGGATCGGCTGATTTTACGGGACCTCTGCATTTCGGTCGGAATGTTGAGCGCGTCACAAAAGCAAAGGGTCAGGTAAGGGAAGAAAAAGGCGCTACCTGTTAGCTACGGAAGACACAACTACATCGACGTTGGCAGTTTCGGTGTCACGTGAACATCATATGCAATTGGAACAGTTTCCACGCGACCTGGATCGTCTTTTATCCCGTGGAGGTAACTTCCGGGTGGCCACCTGTTGGCCAAATTGGGCACTGACTGGTCACCAGCGACGTCACTGTATCCCAACAATCCGACGAATTTAAGCGCACTGCTTGGTTTACCTTCAATTTCACCTGGTTCTAGTGAAATCGCGCATTTTCTCGCGAGTCTCACTTTTGAAGGAGCACGAACGACGCCGACAACAACAACACGCCACTGAAACTAGCGGGGCCATCACGGATACCCTTATACTTGGCCTAATCGCTCTCAAGTGTGCCCCACCATGCTGCCTCAATCAGACAATCCGTCGACCGGTGAATGAAGATTCGTCGCCAGGCTGTTTAAACGCTTCAAATTTCAGCACCCGACACACACACACACACACTCACACAACCACACCACACACCTGCTTTTTCAAAGTTCAAGTTCAATGCCAGTCATCCCGTCCAAGTTTTTTTGACTTTCTTTTCGTCCTTTACATTCAAACGCGAGCTCAACAAACATTTTGTTTCTTCAATTGGTCTTTTTCAAACTCAACATTTTTATTGCAAAATAAATAATTTGAAACTGGAGAATTTTGTTATCGTTAATGGAGGGATTCAATCGGCAGATCAACTTGAGAGTTGATATTTTATTTTGGACGCTGAAGGGTTACTTTCTAAGAGTGTGTACACAGTGGTAATAATTACCAGACATTAGTCCAGATAAATCTAATAACCGGACCTTCTAACGGGAAGCTACAGGCCATCAAGTGAAAAATTATATCTTAGAATTGTATTTGTTGCATGACGGTATCGCGCATGGTAGAATATTCACTTATATTTCTAATTGATTTACACGTTTTGTTTGCCACGTATCCAGTGGCTTATCTTTTGTTTCAATATATTCAAATAAGTGTTGTGTAAATCTTTCGTTTTAAACAAAGAATCCAAAAATACATTTATTAATAGTACGCTAATAGTTTAATGTCTTTCAATAAAATACTGAAATAGCGCTTTGCATTTAATTATATATTTTATCGCACTTTTATTCTATTGCTTTTTCTTTTTAATTTCATACATCAAAATTAGTGAATTCATTCATTTAATTGATACGAAAATTGTCAATTAAAGGAACTAGATAAGTCCATAAAATTGTTCGATTATTATTATGGTTTTTGTTATTTTTGTTGTTATTAATGTATCATTTTGTTCCTAGTTATAAAATGGGAAAATTGAAATTGAAATGTTGTTTTCAAATATTTCACTTTCAAATTATGTCATAATTAAAATGATTTTATTACTAAAAATTCAAGTTAATAATGTTATTTTATTTATTAATGTTCCAAGTTTGATATTCTATTTTCCTATAACTGATTATTTCTAAATTATAATTTTTATTATTTCTAAACAAATCAAATTTGAACGTCGTATTATATGAAAAGTTGAATTGTCATTTCCAGAAGTTTAGGAAGTGAAAATTAAATATTTGTCGCATTATCTATTCAAATACTACATCAAACAAGGAAAATTCTTTTGGGTGATTATTTCAAGTCAGAAAAGAAAGGCCACTTTAATCATAAATTGTAAAAAATCGAAAAGCCATTTAACCTTGAGTCGGAATCCAAAATGAGCTTTTTCTCGATTTTAAGAGTGGCGTGACCAGAACAAATGTCCTTATCTTATTCTATTCAATTTTCCAACGGATTATTGAATCTAATTCTGCAGTTTAAACACAAAGTGTGAAAATCATTAAAAACTCCGTCGGTAATGTTTGATCACCTCTTCAATACTGCATTTTCTAAATTCATAATGATTTCAATAACAATTGAATTGCCGATGTTTGTTATCTTTTATTTCACCAAGTTAACTCGAAGTATTCTTCAGTCCGGTTGTGATTTACATGCTTAAGCTGCAATGAGCTCGAGAGCTTGTCGAAAATCCATACGCTTGGAAATATTCGACATTTGAATAGTTAACAAAACGCGATTTTCTAAACGCTATTCAAATACATAAAACCTCCTGTTATTACTCATCTTTAATCTTTGCAAAAACATTATTTTAGTCAAATCTTCCAGATCAATCGCGACTGATTGTTTTTATCTCTTTTTATTTGAAATCTAATTATCTCGCAGTGAAATTTGGCTCATATTTTGAACCAGCTTTTAATTCCTGTTTTCGATAAACAATACAATTTTGGCGTGTAAAAAACTAATCCAATATCGTATAAAAGAACAGTAATAAAAGCCTCAACATTTTATATATAATATAAAAACTGAAAAGGATAAGAGAAATGTAACTATTATATACTAATCAAAAGAGTAATTATTTATTTATTAATATCTAGGGAATAAAAACTAGCAAAGTAATATCTCAGTTTTGAAAAATAACTGTGAATCTGCAACTTGATTATTAACTAACATTCTCGGAGCATATTACTTAACAGCATTTTTATGTAATAACAGAGAGCCGTGAGTTATCATGCTCTGCCTAATCGTTGGCACCAAATGCTGGTGCAGTTACCCTAAAACCTATTGATTTTGCCAAACTATTCGCCAGATGTAACATTATGCTGAAATAACTATTGCATTATATAGGGAATGTCTTGTTAATTTACTTTGGACATACCTTTAATAATAAACTGTTACTGTTAGAAGAACACAGAAGATAAATAAACAATCTGTTTTTGAATACGTTAATCGAATGATTAAATTTGTGTTTTTATTTGTCTCGAAATAAAAATGCACCTTTGATAACACAGTTTATTGCAAAGCATAATGAATGGTAAAAAAGTTGGCAAAATGATTTAGAAGAGTTGAGTAATGAGTATTTAAAATGAATGAAACTTTCATACTTTTGACTATAAAATACGTTACAACATTGTATAAGAGGATTTATTATGTGTGTGTACATTGAAAATATAGAAAAAAATTGGAAATAGCAAGGTGATTCTCGAGAGATTATGTTTCTCCAACACGAGAACGTTATTAGAAACCATAAAAATTGCTGTTGTTCACTTTTCACTCCATCTTTCAGGTCATTATATACATTTTCCAAACATTGCTTTTTTACTCAGCTACTCGGCGCAAATGAATGAACAATGTTATTAACAAAATATCGCATCTAGAAATAACAACAACAATTATTACGAGCTAATAAAATGGCTTTGGCGGAATTCGTACTTCGCCCGTTGCAAAATGTTGTATTTTTTCATCCAAAGAGAAACAGTTTTTGAGTAGGTGTTGTTTTGTATGACGTAAATTGTCTCTTAATTTGTTCAGCGGTGCATTTTTAAATCAACAACGTGAAATTCGTATAAACAATACAGCGATAATGAAATAGAGAAACGAAATGAAACTGAACTGCCGAGTTAAAATACATCAATGCAATGTGTCATTTTGTTGAATTTGATTACTGCTCTTTTTTTAACTTCTTTTTCTCCGCCAAATAAGTCCTGACAATATTCGATTGAAAGCGTGCGTTCTTAAAGCTCAATTTCTATAAAAATAAATGTTTAATTTTATATGAGAAAGAAACGGCAAGTTTAGCCCCTGGCGGATACCGCAGCTATACATTTGGAGAAAATAATTTAAAAATGTAGTTGAATGAAAACTGGACAGATAATATGGCACTACGATATATTTTGTAGGAAATACAAAATGAACATGTGCACAAGAGACTCGCAAAATGTCGTGCATAAAATCGATTCTGCTACAATACTAATAAGAAGTTCAAGACAATACATTGTATCTAGCGCTATTTGTATACAACCTGAGCTGTCGCAGAAATCTTACTGAGTGGAATTAGACTCGTAGGCGATATATTTGTAACCTGCCTACTAGACTTCAAATATTTTTGCACGTAACGTAGATGCCATTCAATTTAATCCCACCTTATATAAAAAGATGATTTTAACAAAGTTATCTATTTTTATCATATTGTAAAACAGTTGTTGACAAATGTGAATTATTTTTATATTAACTCATGACTTGAACTTTTGTGAATTATCAGTAAATATAAATATTTGCATGAAAAACACCAACTCGAGTACTTGTCCAAATAATCAAATTTAAGAGACTAAAATAACGCGTATTTGAAAACAGCATTTTACTTTTTTTACATTTAAACGCAAGATTAAAAACTAATTTATTGTTTGAAATAATTCATTTGGAGGAAAAAAGCTAATAAAGCGGGTTATAAATTATCAAAATGAACTGAGTCAACATTCCAATGGATGTAGAGAGATTTCCAATTTGTTGTTTTTCTGTTATGAATTTCTATTGAAATTTATAAAGTAAAAAATGAATTATTTATATTATCTCAAGTACAATATTCAAGTAGATATCTGATAATACTTGTGATCAAATCTTGTTTTCGTACACGAGTAAACCAACAAACAATATGATACGATTTATGCAAGTTAGTGCTTTTTTGGAAGGAAAAAAAGTGCCATTTACAACACTGAATTTTTTATTCAAATTGTCCGTTATATTATGTAGAAAAAGTGGTATTTAAATGTGAGGTTATTGGTTGTATTTCATAAATCGAGAACTAGTGAGGAATATTCAATTTCGTGTAGGTTTCTCGTTGTGAAAAAATGCTGCATGTTTGCTAACGTTAGAATCCAGACCTAACCCATTCCATACGCCAACGCAATTTTCGATACGATCAACAGCGCAGCAGAGCAATTAAAAACAGTCGTTAAAGGAAGCTCGAAAGAATGAGGACAAATAAGTGGAAAAACGATTAAGTAATATTTATTATTAAAAGCAGAAACGAAGAGAACGATTTGGTCTCATGAGCCCAAGTGGAATTCACTGCGGTTACCCCTGTGAGACGGCAACGGGCCGAGCGGCCGAGTCTATCAGAGTAGCAAGTTGCAGGGGCCGCGCATAGATGCCGTGCAAGCTCGGCTATTATCGACGACTCGGCACCGAGCGCGAGCAAGTCCCTTCTGCCGATTTCGGAGGGTTCTACGAATCGAATGCAGGGGCGTTTTTGCAGGGGCTGTGGCAGCTGGGCAACCGATTAATAGGTCCGGGGCGATAATTGCGCCGTCAGTTGGAGGTCCGGGTGCGGACTTGGATAAGCAGACCGGACACCCCTCTGGTGGGTCGGATCGGTTGATCCGGCGGGGGTTCGGCGCGAGGTCGGAGTCGGTTAGCGATTACAAGTAAATTAAGTTAATAAATCGATCGGAAGTAAAGCTGCTGGATTTGAATTGGAAAATTGGTTGGAAGTGAGATTTGAAAAGAGAATAATTCTGCAAGGACAACTGAAGATTAACCTGTTTAATTATTGCGGAAATACATAATCGATGAGATAACATAATAAGGAAACAAAAAAAGTGACAGCAATTGGCGGTGGAGAAGAGTGGAGAGAAAAATTGCAAATTGGCGAATGGCGATTGGAGGAGGCGAGAGAGCTATAAGGGACATGAAAATGAATCGAATGATGATTAACAATGATGCCTGGCACCACTGACTCGGGGGATGCGTGCGTGTAGGCGCGGCTTACTAGCACTCGCGTGAGACTAGGAAAAAGCGTTGGAGCAGCAGCAGCGCTGATTGCGCGCCAAAAATCGACGTACCTGGCGTGAGCGGTCGCAGCGTCCGACGGGGTGACGGCAGCGCGGCCGCTCGCCACTCCGGCCAGCAGAAGTTTAATACACAATGCCGATGATCTCGCGAGAATCGCGCTCGTCAGCTCGTGCCCGTCGCACGCCAACCGAGTCCGCCATCTTGGGGCAACTGCCAAATCCGAGCAGGGCCGGCAACGCCTGAGATACCACCCCTAGGCTTGCAGCTCGTCAGGGGTGGCTGCCGACAGCCACGCCAACAGCCTTGTCAGCCGCACCAGCAGCCAGCGCACACACCTTCTCACCAAAGCGTCTAGTTATTTGGCACGGATTTAAACACTATAAACGCTCATCGCTAGTCTAACTCGAGCCAAGACTAAAGCGAGATTCGAGATACCGAACAATCTCTAATTCAATCTCTGCATATCGAATTTGAATGAGTCGTAATGATAGGAATGTTTCTTGATAGCAAAATGAACAAATGAAACACATTAAGTCTGAACTAAAAATACCTCATGCTGGAAAGAATTAAAAGGATTATATACGAGACAGCATTGACGCTTCGATATAAGCAAATAATCACGATAACAATGTCGTACAAATTCTACTTGCAATCGAGGAAAAATTACAATGCAATTTCAATGACTCAATTAGCGGAACATCCAAATGAAGTTCAATTTTAAATTATATAATATGAATATAGTAACGAGGAGTTTGCAGATTTTATATCTAGAATATTTCTTATAATTAGAAATCAACAGAATGGATCGATGTTTTTACTTGAAAATTACAGTTTCTAACTCAAGAGCTAGTGCCCTCGTTAATAAATATTAAATATATGTTCTGTTTTACATCAAGAATTACGTTCAAATCTAGTACTAGAACACTTATTTTTAGACGCAATTTGAATGTATTGAATAATGTTACAAATCTAAAAACATATTTGTTATCAAATTCTAAATTAAAAAAAAAACAATTATATAGGTACATATTGTGTTTATATATTAAACTTTACACATGTAATGTCGATATGTTATCTATATCTATACATGTATAATTGTTTTTAATAAAATTACTTTTAGAACTTTGATAAAATTTGTGTCTATATGCGTATATACGCCAAATTCCAGAATTCAACATTTCCATATTATCAACTTCCATAAAAAAAGATCATTTTCAAAATGTTCAATCTAAAATTTGAAATAAATTCTAGATCTTCAAAACACAATTTTGTAATTTCAAATGTTGACATTAAAAACTAATACTAAATATGTTAATCAAATAATAATGTATAAATATAAAAAAGTACGCAAGTTAGTGATATGAAAATTTGCTTTCTGCAATTTGTCGTATATAAATTACAGTACATACAATAAATACACATACATACGTGTTTTTTGTACTTGGCTAGAAACGCTGCCGCGTCTCCCAATATATATGTATATATACTTATTAATTCACTGCAGATAAATATAAATTCCTAAATTGTAAAAAATTCTGTAACAAGATTGAATCATTAAAAACTAAAAAAAGCAACGAGTGTATTAATTAAACAAACAATTCCAAATTTTTCATCACTTATTTCGTTTCCTGAAATTTCATTACAAAAAATAAACATCGTGTACTTTTGCTACATGCTTAAAGGAAATTGAAAGTTAACAAGGTTGTCTTAAGTTATTCAATTTACATAACTTAATGATTATTGCACATACAAAAGGTCTCGAAACAATGTGTACATTTTATAACAAACAGTAGTTCAGTAATGTACTTTTGAGTAAAACCGATTTTACGTGTCAACAAAACACAAAGATTTTCCGTTCAAATTCTTTATTTTCAAACGTCATCAATTATTTCATCGACTCAAATAGCATGTAATTTTATTAACATTGTTTGTTTACCGTTACATCTATGTATTTATGCGTAAATGTCTACGTTTCTATTTGTATTCATACATAAGTTCTTCGAAATTATTCACGCGTAAAAATGATATGCCTTGTGTTTGTTATTATTGTGAGTACACGAGAACACTGCTGTGTATTGAAGTAAGAATATTTGATTCCTGGATAGATTCATGACATACTTAACATATGTTTTGAAAGACTTTTTTGAAAACAATTAATGTCTCTTCTTTAGTTCGTCTTATTCAATTGAACGCAACTGATATTTCAATTACAGTTAGTGAAATTAGCAATCTGAATTTAAATTTGGAATCTTGTCTCTGTAATTATGAGAAAAAATTACCTGTTGTAATGTGTCTTTCGAGAGTTATTAACATACAAATGAGCAGCAGACTAAAATTCATTGTTCATAAAATGACTTTCAAACGAAGCCCTCGCTTTTTACATCGTCAAATGATTATTAATTTTAAGAAGGTGATTCTTGTTATCAAATAATGCATTAAATAGATATTATGTAATTATAGATTTTTTTTTCTAGAAAAGTTTAATAATTATCTTCGAATAAGTAAAGAAAGTCAATTGAAATAAGTTGAAACAAGATAAGCGAGAATATGCATTTTTAGTTTATAATATGTAATAATGACTGTAAGTATCCATAGACGTCGTTTCCTTGACATCAATCATACAAAATAATATCATTCTTTGCGAATGAAAAAGATTTAGTAAGATGAAATTCAACGCATTTGAAATTGTAAAAACAGGATTTTTATATATTCGATTAATCATTTATGATGTTCAGTATCTAATTGTGTAGTTAAATAATCAATATTTATAAACATCTAAATCAATAAAATACCGCATTTGATGAAATTAAAAACTGATTCGTTTATTGCTGCAAATAAAAATTATATTATGAGCAGAAAAAAATGAAACAAACTCTTTCGAAAGTTGTTAACTTGATTTAAAATGTAGATTTACTTTCATATAAAATCTGTTGGACGGAGAAAGCACATGTTTGATGAAGTGAAACATTAAATGTCAATGTCTCCATAATAAAAGTTACATTTAAGGAAATTAAAACTAAAAGTCAAATAATCAAAATCGCAGATTTCGGAATCTTAAAATTCTATAAAAAACTGAAAAGAAAAAAAATTACGAAATTAATTTTAACATCAATAAATAATTTAATAAACAAATTTTAAAAATTGTATATATTAACCGGATGAAAGTCTACATTTTTACTGTTTAAAAATAATTCTCTAATAAAATGAATTCTTGAACAGATAAATAAAATGTAAAATCAATAAAATCACTTTTCAAAATCGTTGAGATAAGAATGAAATTGAAACATGAATTCAAACTGAGATAAGAATGAAGTTTTTAAGCTGCGAATAACGCAGATTTTTAGTTCAAACGACACGCGAACTAAGTTTAATCAAGTGGCGCCACTTTCTAATCAGTTAAATTTGGAGGTTAGAAAAAAGAGATGATTAAAATGAAAAAATAAAAAAAATGATTTACCAAAGAAATTGATTAGTCAAATCTGTGAGTTGGTTTGTTATCGGGAGAAAGAGAGCCGCCAGCGGAACGTCGCGTACATGCTGCGTACACTCCTGAGTCGGAAGATGCCCCTACTCGGTACCACGAGGCACGTCGCACGTCACAGGTCACACGACTCTGCTCATCGTGGCTGCTGCATTTCTCCCGCAAAACGGAGCTACGCGAGATACGCCGGATCTCGATTTCTCTGCCTGACTTGTGTCACGTCGGTTTTCAGTCAAGATGACGTCTGTTAAAGCCTTTTTTGACAATAAGACCATCTTTTTGACCGGTGCTACTGGCTTTCTTGGCTCTTGTCTCATCGAAAAATTGCTGCGATGCTGCGACGTCAAACAAATTTACGTGTTGCTGAGACCCAAGAAAGGCAAAGACATTCAAGAGAGACTCAAAGAGCTCACTCAAAATTCGGTAAGATTCTGCCATTCTTTAACCAACGTTCATTTTGATTTTTGCAGCTTTATCTAAATTATTTGTTTGTTTATTTCCGTCATTTTGATTGCTACTTTTTACTGCTATAACCAACGTCGATAAGGAAGAATTTTTTTGTTGCAATTTTTTATTTCAATTAATTAAATTAATTATTTCGAACACATTTTTTTTGTACATCTTATAATGTATTTTAATGTTTATTATCAATTGTTAGATTTTTATTAGATAAAAATGATGAATTTGAATATAATATTTACATTATATATAAATATGATATTTATATATATTTAAGTATAAACATAACATTTGAATAAAGGCTAGAACGGTAAAATGAATGTAACCCAAAATCAAGACAAGTTTTGAAAGAAATCATGGCAAAAGAAAGTTTGTGAAAGTTTTTGCATTGAGAGTAAAATAAAGTATCTTTCAAAATTGTTTATGAATTATTTTATCTAAAATTGTATTTCAGTATATATATATATAGATATATATATACACAATTGCCATTTGTAGTATCTTGTTAAAGATTTAAAGAAATTAATTATTATATTCCAGATGAACAAATCCATCTATGAATCAATTGAGAAAATATAAAATAAAATATAATTTAATAATCATTTTTGTATTACATACGCTAATACATTTTATCTTAATTGTTGAATTTAAAAAAGTTTCGGTCGTGAAGTGAATTCATTTTCTTAATAGATTCTGTATATTTTACATTTTTTGATAGTGACTTTTAAATGACAGTCGATAATTATGGATAATTTCTTGAAAATGAGAGTTATGTTCAATCCGACGGTACAAACAGTTATTAATCTTATAGATAAACATATTATGGAAAAAAAACAAAATTACTGACGCTATTATTTACAGGAATAATTTTGAAATGAAAAGTTTCCTCAAAATGTTACAAATGTCGTTAAAAAGTACTAAAAATGTGTTAATTAATGAACTAAACATTGCCAGGTATTCGATAATATGAAAGAGCAAGGGAATGAAGATTTGCTGAAAAAGTTGGTGCCGATCGCCGGCGATGTGAGCCACGAAAATTTGGGATTATCTGATGAAGATCGACAAAAGCTTGTCAGCACTGTCCAAATCGCGTTTCATTCAGCAGCGACACTGGACTTTCATGCTGACTTGGTCTCTACTGTCAACATTAATCTACTTGGCACAAGACGAGTCGTACAGCTCTGTAATGATATGAACAACCTTGAGGTAACTGGTATTTTTCTACCTTAATCTCTCAGCGAAATTAAGGTCCAATGTTAGCAATTATTATTTTTATTTGAACTAGTTTTTACCTAATATTTAACAGTCACGTTATAATTGTTGCATAGCTTTAAATTGTTAAACACATATATTAATCTTTTTAGACAGTAACGAAATAATAATTAGATACAAACTATAATGAAAAAACAAAAATACAGTGTGTTATTAAAAAATCTATAAAAAGATTTATAGTGGGTATATTATGTATGTTTGAATAGATTGATATTTACTAGTAATGTAAAATATGCTAATTTATGTATTATATACTGTGATATGAATGAGAAAATGATTTTAAGATGTATAATATATTTTTTATTGATCAATCATTTTTTTGAATAAGAGTAAAGTACAATGTCTGAATTTTGTTATTTATGAGGAACAGAAAGTAAAATTTCGGACTTCATGAATATTAACAATGTCGCTTATTATTTACATAAACGAAAATTACATAGAAAAAGCAAATTTGTCACAATTTAAATTTTTATGGTTGGATACTGTTTAATTAGATTTTTCATTTATGTTTATTTATTTTATTTATTATTGTTTAGAAATAGACAAAATAATT
>JABFQD010000364.1:0-27983 GCA_022817045.1 Psix sp. ZL-2020
AACGAAACATTATTTTCAAATATAGTAATTAGGAAAATATACGTGAATTAGTTTGGCTGATCAATCCAAGTGAAAAAATAATAAAGAATAATTCCATTTCTAAAGTATGACAAAAACAGAAAATTGTTCGTGAATAATAAACACCACAAAAAAACTTTTTCAATTCTTTTTTTTTGTGCTTGGCCAGAAATACTACCGTGTCTCTTGATATGACTCGTTTCATTCAAACTATGCATTTTTTATGCTAGTCGCGCAATTATAAATTGACAAAAACTAATTAAGATGTTAAGTCAGTTATTACGAAAATTTCTACTGCTACTGTGAAAAGCAATAGAAGAAATGTTTTAATTCTCCTCAAGTGAAATTCAAATATCTTGGAAGAAGCTAGGAAATAACACATTTTTATATAATTCAAATAAAAAGTAAATTTTGTCTTTATGAGGTTCCTTAATGCAAATTCAGTTCGGTAAAAGATATCTCAGAAAAATATTAGAAATCTTACAAAATTAATATATTTATGAAATGAATGAAATATGTGTGATGAAACAATATTGATTCTACACTGTAAGAGATAGAAAATATATGAACAATACATCACTATCGATAACAGAATTGATAACTTCATATCTTTTTAAATCATTTTTCTAGAATTATTTTAATTTTAATTATAAATATAGAATATTATTCGGCGAATCAAATATTTTCATTAGAGTAAGAAACTGTAACAATGTACATAGTTATATATTTAAATAATTTTGGTATTTGAATGTATAGTTTCAGGAGAATCAGTGAAGCATATTGAACGAAGTTGAAATAATAGTAATAATAATTGTGCTAATTAATTTGAAAAATATTAATTTGAAAATATCAGTTAATTATTTAAAAATCTTAATAATGCAAAATTAGATTAAATTTGGCATATTAATTGAAGGAATCGATAATGCTATTTAAATGAATAAGTACATAGTTTTAATAATTGAATAACTTGTTCTTTGTATTACTGAAATAAAGGTAACCTTACTCTATAAAAACTACATATTATACGAGTTCGTTGAAGACAAGTGAAATATTGTGAAAAAGTAATCTAAGAATAAATATATCGTAAACATTTCGTTAAATTTAACAATTCTGAAAAAATCGTGACGCCTTGTGAAAATTCACATTAATAACCTAATTTTTTATTTGATACTGATTTTTTTCACTACACATTTGCCTCGCTTTTTATATCATACACATAATAAAATTATAGACATTAATGCAAATTGATGCTAAAATTGAAGAATAAATTGAATTATGTTTATTCATATTGGTAAAACAATGTGATAAATTAACAATAATGCATGTCACGGTTGTTCATAGGTTCGCAATATAGATGTTAATTTAACCAAAGCACTAAAAGAATATTCTCGATTAATCAAAATTAAAATATTTATATTTAGATATTTAGCGAAAAAAAATATTTTTGTTTAAAATTATACATATTATTAAATTTGTCAATTTATTTTTATTATAGAGGGAAAAAGTTATGATTAATGACATTATTTGGACTTCCTCTATCTTAAATTTGTTGAAAGTCTTTGCAAGCCATGAACTTAAAGTCAAAATATCCTGCATCAAATTTCTTATCCAAAGCTTATATCTTTTACAAGATAGCGAAGAAATATGACCTGGAATTTTATATGTAAGCCAATCGCTAATCGCATTTCCCGTATATTGCACTTCCTGATTTTTGAAGAACAATGTCTTATTTTTACAAGTAAAAAGCAATGTAGGATTTAATAAAAACCAAATTTGCATATAGAGATACAAGATTTGTTTAAATTGTGTTCGTGTGACATTAAACTAAAAAATATACATGAGCGATGTAATAGCGTAGGAAATTGGTAATTATATTATTTGTATATAAATGCGATTAAGAATAATGATAACATATTCCATTTCTCATTACTGAATAGCATAATATTATATAACGATGCCCCACCATCACTATGCTTGCAATTTGAATTTGTGCAAAACAAGCTTTGCTTGTAAGCGTTGCGATTTTGAATTCAATTGCCGCTAGTTATTAGGCCGGCTCGGTTGAGCTAGATCAACCACCTACTGGTTCAGAATGTCTGCACTATCTCTGTTCTAGTTTTTCGGTTGACCAAAGTACCGTTTCACCACGTTGCAACCAGCACCACTGAATGAGAAGTCCGGATTCAAACAATTGATCAACAGTCGTTCCTGGGATTGACAGAAACCGAAGTACTACCACTTGAGTAGATCTTGACCAAGACAACGGTTTTTGGTCGGTTCATCTCTTTTTTGTCATAAGTGCTTCTTATTTCTTTTGTTTCTTTCGTTACATTGTACATTTTCCACATACCGAGACTGTTTATGCTTGATTTATATGAATCAAGCATAAAAAAAATTCCAGTTAAATACCAAATTTTATTTCTGAAATCTTACAAAAAGTTGGGTAACGGGAGTAGGTTGAGTTTATGGGAATCATTATCCCTAGTTACTGTGCAAAACGGTAATTTTTGTCTGTATTTTTCTCTCAGTGCGTTTTATTACATGTGAATTAAACACTGAATTGCTTTAAATAGAATAATCTATAATTCGATTTTTTTCTGAATTTATTATATTACTACATAAAAACAAAGTAGAAAGTAATACAAATGATATGGTAATATTTTGCTAAATCTTTTAGTAGAAAGATTTTGTCAACTGCATTCACTTTTCACTGTTATGAAATTTATAGATAACAACGATGAATTCTATTTGAGATATATTACGTTGTATGGAACGACTGTTAAAAGCTGAATAATAAATGTGGCGAGTCTACGAAAGTTTCTTTATTATTCATATTTTACATCACGCACTAAAAAATTTTGTATCAACGGAATTTACACAATTTATAGGAGAATTGATATCTTGTAGGTACGGTCGACTTTTCGCATTTTTCATGAGTTGTTAAGATTCATTGTCTTAATATTTATGATAACATGTTCAATCGATATTATTAATTTGATTCTCTGCTATCCAGTAATAGTCGAATATATTTCATTCTTATTGATGTTATAAGAAAAAGACAATACAAAAATTTATATGTGAAACAATAGTACTGTGTAAGATATCTTTTATTGTATGTTTAAGGATAATGTTTCTACTTAAAGAAGAAAATTTCTTGGTTATTTACAGTTTCTATAAAGAATCCAATATGTTTTTTACAACTCGCAATTTCACATGAACAGTTTTTAATTGACTAAAGCTTGTGTAAAACGAAGTAATATTTTCTCAAAGAAGTAAATAAAATTTAGAAATAGAAAAATAATATATTATTTATCAAATCAGTAATAAGTTTTTAGCTTAAAATTTTTGAATAAAGAATTCTTAAAAAGCTTCTTTTTCAACTTTTTTTATTTTTATTGTTTGTAAAAACTAATGTTGTTTCTAAACAATGTTAACTTAGCATCGAAAAACATTTTTTATCCATTTTTCTTCTCATCTTATATTATTCTAAAAGCTTCATAATAATCATTCAAATAACAAGTTTGGAACTATTTTTTGCTTTACATTAATGCGTTTAAAAATGCATATCAACTTAGCCTAAAAATTGATTGCAGTTTCAACAAGTTCATTATACATAATCTACTAAACAATAGATTGAAAGTTTTGGTTACAAAATGGCATAGCTTTCATCAAAGGGTCAACAAATGTCACATATACGATGGCTGCACTACAGTTACTGATATTGATGAAAGCTTTTACTCTTGCTGTCTGTTTACATCGAGACCGCGCAGTAAAAGATTAGCCTTTTGAAAAAAGAAGGAGAGGAGAAAATAGCGAGTCTTGGACTAAGAGTGAGAAGGTGGCCTGACGCACTGTTTTTCATCCAGCGTGAATTAATGATCTCTAAAGGGTATAGCGGCTTTTACAAATTAATCCTTCGTCGAGCGAAAGAGTATAAATGGTGTGCTCTCGAAGCAACCAGTTTCAAATTCTTTACACTCGTTCAATAAATAGTCGAATATGAAAAATTCACGATGAAAAGCGATATCGCTCGAGAATACAATGTATCGAACAAAGTCTCATTACGTTTCAAATATCAACGCCAATATCAATTGGTAATGACTCGAACTTTAAAGTCAGTCACCCTTTTTTAGAAATTGATTCCTAACTGTGAAATATAAGTTACAAACTTAAGAGGATTCAATGTGCGGAAATTTCGCTAAATCGAATCTAAAAAAATTGTCGCATTTGTCGATAGTCTCAAGTGTTCCCTTCTAGACAATGTACTTAAAACGATGGAATTAGAATTTATATCCATAGAACAGAATATATTACTTCGATACTTGGATTTATACTAAGCTTTGAATCGATCCATCTAGACAACTCATTTCTTACGATTTTCCATATCGAAAGACCAATAGACGCTGACAGATTCATTTGATTTTTAAATGTTGTTTTTTATTTTGCTCTATTTATTTAAAGGAAAAAATCTACTGGGAAGATTTTTATTAACATTGGTTTACAAGATGTTATCAGTATTAAAGAAAAAAGTATAAAAATAGCCTCAATTAGTACCATATTCGACAGTGTTTTACGTATTGACTGTATTAGAAATTGTAATCGGAATTCTCTTTAGCATATTTATACATACACACATCAGTATTTAGAAAATAAAAGTTTATAGCGAATGTCACCATTCCTATTCAATTTCCGATGTAAACTACTTTTACATTGTTATTAAAAAATAAAAAGTATTTGTTTATTAATTTTCAACTTTGCAAGCGTTGTTGTATTTAACTATACACAGAGTTATTATTATATGAAGTGAAAAAAGGAAAACTTGATTGAAAAATAACCACTTTAAATAGAGTCTTCTTGAATAATATGATTTGGATCATAATGCAACATTCGATTCATCAATTCACTTTTAATGGAGGACGACAGTTTTTATTAGAATGTAGAATATGTGCCAGAATTTTTTGTATTATTTTATTTTTTGTTCTCAGTGTCAAATAATATTTTTTCTACTCATAACACGCTGTCTTATTTCGAGACGATTTATAATTTAATCAACTATGACCCAATGAAACAAAATTATACTTTTGAATATGGAGATATCTAATTATGTATAGTATGTGATTTGAAAAATAACTTTACAATGATTCAATTATTACATATCATTTATTGATTTCTTATGATGTTCAAATGATAAGAAGATTTGTTTATTACGACCAAAGAAATTCTAGTGTAGCTTGATAAACTACTTCCATAAATGCATTTTACGTGAAATCGTGCTTTGAAGCAAATGCTGACAGTATGAAATTCACGCGTAAGAAAGTAACATATTTACTTCGTGCAACAGTCAAAGGAATTAAGTGTCTGCTATATATATAATTCTATTTCGAAGTGTGCGAAATCTCGCTTTCGACGAACTATTTTCATTTTCTTTTAAGTTAGCACTGCAAGATAAACATTGACGAAACTTTCAAAAAAGCGCAACATTTATCTGCTTTTGCAATGTTAATTCTGATTACGGTTCTGATGAATTATTCTATACGTTTGAGAAAAAAAAACTAAATAACAAGGTTTAAAAAAAATTATAACAGTTAGTTAAAGACTTAATTACTTTTTGTTACTATTAAACCAACCACGCTTTTGTTAATTAAATTGGAAATTAGCTTATTTCAGTCTAATAAATTTTGAATAATTTGTTTTGTTCTGATATTTACATTATAACATTTCATACAAATCCCTCCATGCTGTCGACGTCTTTTTTCTCAAAAAATGAATGTTTGGGTTTTATAAAAAATTAACAAATGAAGAAATAAATGATAAAATTTGTGAAAAAATATTCTGAAATGACAAATAGCGTATAGCCTGAATTAAAAATACATTTTTTATTCAGTAAAATTCAGTAGTTTATTGTGTCGGCAAAAAATTACAACGTTGTTCACAATGGTTATCGTATTTTCAGCGGAAGCTATCGTAAAACGAACGGAGACGTATAAAATTGAATGAATAGAAAGTGGCATCGTCCGTTGAAAGTTTCCGGACAATTGTTGTATATCTAGGACTCGGCGAGGATCTTTTCTGATTGAAGTTATCAACCATTCAGGAGATACACACTGTAGGAATATCTCCCGACGGATTTCCGTTCGCTAACTGCCGCCGTCTTGCTTGGACTATTCATAATTGAGCTGCTGTGCAGTTTTGAACTTACTGCCAAAGTCGCTGGTGATTCAACTGAAGACGATCCAGTAATACACAATGTTATTTACTTTCGCTAACTTTATCGATGATTGCCTACAGTAAGTGTTGCTAATATAGTTATGTATTATGAAATGACTTGAAGTTGTGAACAATTTAGTGAGTTTGAAACGTAACCGTTTAAGCTAGTGAAACCTCCTTTGTGAGTCGATCGGTATTTAATAAAACCTAATTAAACGTTAACAGAATTTTATTAAGTAGAAATGATTCAAAATTGTTCATACGGTGTGCATGTATAAATGTGTATTATTATTTTTTGTTAATCATCGGATATTGTTTTACGATTGTAATAAATTTTTCGATGTTTGAATAAAACATATTTTTTGATTTGAAATGAAATTTGTTTTCATATGACAATATTTTCCTTTCCATAAACAAAAGTACTGAAAACAACAGATGTAAAATTGTTGAGGTCATAGTCAATATTCAATGAGTTATATATGGGCTATGCATTTAAAATACCTTCATCTCTCCCGAATTCTAGAAATCCAATAAAAGCAATCCATCGTTTTGCAATAACCATTTTCGTTCTCAATGAAAATAAAAATTGAAAATTCGTAAAAACCTGAATCATGATTCTCAAACTCTATTGGAATCCTTTTGTCCTCGGTATAAAAATATTCCGTTTTGTAAAAAAAGTCTAGCATTAATTTGAGCTTCTTCCGAGATTCTAATTCGAAACCTTGATCTAGAAGTCTTTGACTACATTCCGGAAGTAAATGTGAAAGTAGCAACAGCCACAGAATTCTCATTATTATTTACGAATTCGATATCGCCTTCTGGTCCCTTGATTATAAAGAAACACCGCAAGCAAATCAACGAATCGCGATAAAATAGTGCTTTGATCTTCAAATGGTGAGTTACAGCCACTCCAATTGACGATGAGCTGAATACAGTCGGGAACGATCAGAGGCCATTTCTTCGAACTTACTCCTAACATTTCAAAGGTGATAACTTACGATTGGACGAGTGGAATGAAGATTTATCATTGGTTTATCGTAAAAGTTGTCGTGGTTTTTGATTCGCCATTCTTTGTAATGAAATGAATCATGAGATTGGAATTCCGTAAACAAATGTTATCAGTCGAAAGAAATCAGAAAAATCTTTTAACCCTTCAATTTTTCTAGTATAATAAAGGAATTATTTCTTCTGTATGAATATACTTTTGTCCTTCAAAAATTCTCCATCAGACTTATTAGATATTATTTCAATTAACTAAGCTTTATTACAAACTATGACACAATTAATTTAATTTGAGTTAGTTCTGAGTTATTCTCTGAGTGTGTTTTAATGATATTATTTAATAATAGATTACAGAAGGTATCTTTAATAAAAAGCGAAATAATGCCATATTTCTTTCTCAAAGAGCAAGGATATGATATGTACTTTCAACAAACCTTGAAGATTTATGTATGTGATTTATTTGAGTCTTTCAGGTGACTATTGATAACGGTTTGAAGATGAAAGAAAGAAGTTTTTGTGAAAGAACAATTGACGATTTTGGACAATAAAAGATCATATGCAAACGGGAAATGCTCGAATAGGACACACAATGCTATTGTTAAGCAGACGACATGATAATAGAAGCGATACATAGACGGATTGCTTGGCCCAAATGGATAGCTGGATGAGTCAGATAAACAATGATACTGTCTAGGTCGAGTTGAATGATTTAGTTTGTGTAACGTATCGTTGCATGCTTCATTTACCTATAGTTTGGACTTGTTTACAGCAATAGTAATTATTTCAAAATAAATATTTTTAACGTTATCTAATCACTCCAAAATGTTTGTTTGACTAAATTATTTTGATACTTCCAGTAGTTATTTGATTTGCATATATAACTATGGATTAGAATAGATTTTGATTCCAATAAATCAACAGTTTTATTTATTATGTATTCGTATGGTTTGCTAGCTACAAATGATATTTAATTATAATATTATTCATTAAGCTGAATGTGCACGTAAATATGTGATTAATATACATAAATACATTATATCCCTGAAAAGTATGAAAAGAGTTAACATTTAAGAGGGAATTTATAATTTTCAATCTCATAAAGAGAGGATTATGTCAAGTGTATAAAAAGGTTTGACACTTGTCTATAACAAGGGAGATAATCTTATAATCATAAAAAAGCATTCGATTGCTCTACATTAATTTTTCATTTTTATCCTTTTCACCTATCGATGCAAAACTATATATATACGCACATTCTAACATGAAATATCAAATTCGAATTCACGTCATAGCTGCAGTAACGTGGGGTGTGGATTTACGCTCGCCTACACTTCGATGAACATACGTTCGACATCGACGAGGAGGTTGAAAAAATGAACTTTATCACCGTAATATTACACCTAATACTGGTGGCCCGAGACAGAATAGACCCAAGTTTCTGTAGAGTGCGCCAAGCTCGATTTTACTATACACAACTCCAATCTGCTCGAGTGCTACGGCCATCAAGGCCTATGGGAGATGAACGATTACGATATATCAGGAAAATGCTCTCAGAGTAACATATACGTTATATATAATATCGTACAGTACGGTACCCGTAGTTGTTCGAACTGAGAAAAGGGTCTAGCAGATAAGGGTTAACTAACAATCCTAAAAAACAGACTAATACATATCTGATGGTAATAAGTCATGTATTATGACTTGCCTTGTGTGCAAAGATGAGAAGAGTATTTTTTTATGATTATGCTTTGAAGACGATATGAAGTATCCACAACAAATTTCTCGATAGAAACTGACACTGAACACCTTAGTTTCATAAATGATTACCTCCAAAGTAAACTGGAATGCAGTAGCAATGTTCGCGGCGAGAATCGTAAAGAAGTTTCGTAGAAAGAAGAAGCATAGAAGAGACCAACTAAGAGTTTGATATGGAAAAAGCTGTGTAGCAGCCAGTTTGCCCTTTACGAAGTAATACTTGATGACGGTTCCGCAAGGTGGCTAGAGAATTCTTTAGTCGATTTTTTTAAGATATTTTTTAGTAAGTAAGAGCTTCATATTCGCAACTTAGAATTAAAAGCGATCTTCATAACCAAAATCAAAGGGAAAGACCTTCGATTAAAATTCGAACGTCTATAAAAAGTTTTCAGAAGTAATGAATTCCCGGAAATCTATAAAAATTAAGTCGAATCTTTCGAAAACCTATTAGAGATTGGAAATTTTATTGCGACACTCTTTTCATTGCATTCAAAATGGTATTACTTGAAAATAGTGATTTAAACTAATCGTCAAATTTTTTTTGTTATTTAACATAATTATAAACTGGCAATAAATATATAAACTTGATTAACACTTTAATGCTCTGGAAAATTTAAGACGGACTAGAAATTATAAAAAATACAATAAATCGCGGACGTATGCAAATATATGGGTTACACTTGAAACAACAATTGGAGAATTTTCTTTTTGCACCGCGTACTTCATTTGCGTTGAATTCTACTTCGGTGGTCAACTCCTGCAACTAACTTGTTTAAAGCAAAATTATTTATTTGTTTTAATTGAAATTCAGTTAATTTAAAATCATAAAACTAAAGTTTAGGTAAGGTTACATACAGCTTGATTTGTTTTAGTTTGCAAATTAAAAAAATCTACTAACGTTTATTCAAAATATTATTATATCTCCAGTCATAATATATATTTCAATTTTTAAATATAAACCAATCTTTTTTCATAACTATGAATTCAATGTGAAATGTGATTTTTGTTTTTGCCTATTTTTGCATGAAAAACATAATTCATTGAAAAAAAGATCATAGAAATAGTTAAAAATTACTCGTTACAAGTTTAATGAAGATTATATTCTATCAATCTCTTTTTATTTTAATTACAATTTTATTTTTCACAATATATAATAAGAAAATAATTAAACACCATATTTTCTTACGTTCGCAAATTGGGCTTTTTCTTCAAATAATGTTAAACAGCACGTCTTGTTCCTCAAAAAAAAAAAAAAAAAATAAAAAAAAATAGTTGAAAAAATACTAAATTTAGAAATTAATAAAATATTAAATGCAATAAATAATTATCAATATATTATTAAATATTTCCAATAATAATAATTGAATGTATGATTTATAATTTATTATTCATAGTATTTTAATCATTAACATTAAAAAAATCCATGTTAATACCTTTTTGGATACATATATACATACACTTAAGTATATGCATATCAATTAAGATTTTAAAATCAATTAAAATCTTAAATTTTGTATTGATTAGCAATATTCTTTATTATTAAATTTGATTGAATTTAATTGATTGTCATTTCAGGTCATTTGGAATTGGTTGCAGTATTCTTAGCACCTCGCCAAGTGGGCAGAATAAAACGAGCGGCTCGCCTTACCCGCCAAACCACCCTCTATCCGGAAGTAAGCACCTCTGTTCGATATGTGGGGACCGTGCGAGTGGAAAACATTACGGAGTTTACAGGTAAACAGATATACAGACTCAGCTAATGATAACTCGGTTGTATTCAATCTCTCAGTAGCATATTTTTACTGAGTGCGTTGCGCTCCGATAAAACGAGCTTATTGAGAAGTCTCAGTTTCTTATTCCAGCTGCCATAGTTCAAGGTCGAACGGATCATACATTTTACTGCGGTTTGCGAATAAGTAGCATAATTATGTGGCTTGATAATAATTACGCTACCGTCATGATGAGCGCGCGCACTTTTTCTTCAAATGGTCATGTTCTGAGTGCAATGAAAATGATGTCAAAGACAGCGAAATCGCTCATGTCCTAATCCAGTTTATTTTCGTACTTTACGGAACAACTTTGAAGCGTCGAAAAGCATAATCGAAATTAATAGTCAATGATATTTTAAAATTGATTAGAGAGAAATGAATGTAGACACTCGAAGTGACACACTTAATAGAATTGTATTCGAAATCGGTGACTCGAGTTACGTTCATACCGTCATATTCTGACTTATACATATTTGAAGAGTAACAACGAATGAAATGGTTCTACAGTCTGAATGCTCTACTGTAGCACGAACATGAATTATTAAATACCAGTAGTTCTCTGCATACAGAATGACAAAGTCTGTTTCTCCAAAAATAATAATCTGCCTTGTACATGGCTTGTTAATAAGTAATAGCAGCATCACCATTATCAGCAATAATATTTCTCAGAATGACTCAAGTCCCATTTGATTTAAACATTAAAAGCAACTACAGATATTGTTAAAAAGACATTAATTATCATTCAGTTAATTGTCATCTATAAATTCCTTCCAATATTGTACAAAAAATAACATTTTTCAAGCCACTCAATAAAATCTGAATTTTGAATGAAAGAAGACTTTTATCTGAAGATAATCCTCTTTGATTTTGTCAGTGACTCCTTAATAAGGCTATAGTAGTTTTCACTTTGGAATTGAAGCAAACGCAGCGTTTCTTTTAAGGGGACATAAATCAGCAACTAAAAGCATAAATGAATTCGCGTCACCTCGTATTACGCGATGTATCATAACAATGGCTCACTTTGATGGTGAGCATAAATTTATTGTTACGTCTACATCGAACAACGACACTGAACAGAAGCTTCAAAATAGACTGTAAAAAGTAAGAGGCGTGTCATGTAATAAGAGAGAAAAAGAGACAGAGAGGACGCGATAGAGCTGTACGGATAGAGTTAACATGTGTTATATTCTTCCTCCTCCGCCATCTCTGGCGCACATCGAAGCATGCTTAACCTTGGACTTGCTAGTCGCGAATACGCGCGTCGAGTTGTTATGTGTACGAGGTTACAAGACGGCTACCCACCCGTAGTTCCTTCTAAAGAAAAAGGCCGCTAGCTAATTAAGCGATCACGGCCATTACCAGGGATCTGCTATTTCCCTCGCATGTATCACTCACTGACCATATCTCATATTTTCACTTATTCATTTTATATCCTCTCAATTTTTAATGCATTTGAAGTAGAGCGTTTGTTGAAATACATGAATGAAAACAAGTTTCAGTTGAAATGAAAAATGAAGTTTCATAATGGCGTTTATAAAATTATGATTCTAACAATACTGTCGGAATATTCTTTGTCGACTGTCGAAAATTAATATCGTATTTATTAAACGGTATTAATTTAAATTTATGATTATTTACTGCGAAACAGATTATTTTTGTGAAACAAATTTCACTCATCTCTATTCTCTGTCCATTAATCTATAAAATTGAAATAGGACGGGTAAAGTAGTTTCAGCGTTTCAATATTATAGGTCAATAAAATTAGTAACAAACTTGTTACGTATATTATCATTGATATTTGATAAAATGTCATTAATTAAGTTGAGTTAAATTTCAAAACATAACTTAGAATTAGTTCAACTAATAATGTCAACTAAGTAATTCAATATATAATGTGATTGAGTATTACTTTCATGTTAAATCAATTTAAGATTACGTTTATTGATTAAAATAAAAAGACAAATTATTTAGAGTAATCAATCAAACGACTTTGTCTCTTTAAATGTTCACACTTGAATATAATCAATACGCTCGCAGTTGTTATTGTTTTTTATACTAGTCTGCTGTTTTTATGCACCCAATCAATATACGAATAGAATTAAAAAAATTGATACTTGTAAAAATAAATTAATATTGATTAATCGATATCTAATTGTTATTATTCCAAATATCATTGATCATATTGAAAATAACAGTCATTTATCACATGCTGAATAAAAGGTAATATTTATTTATTGAATGATCTCATTCGGGGAGCTTTCAAAATAATACTTAATATCGAACAACCTTAGTGTTCATTTGGTAAAATAATACATTCAGATGTTTTGAAAAAATATATACTTTATTTTGAAAAATAAACAAATGCTTTGTTTTAAACTGATTAATCTTGGAAAATGAAATATTGAACGTAATTAAAAGATTCTTTTTGTAAAAGATTACCTTTACAAAAAAATATGTATGAAAATTAATATTTAAATGGTAAAGTACGAACGAATTTTCCAACAACACAGAGTTATAACTATCTTCCATATAAAAAAATGTAATTATTACATAAAAAAAATAATAATTTTCTCTTCTTTCTCTTAATTTGAAATATAAAAAATAAAAACGGCCGAATCAAATAAAAACACGTAACAATTAATTTTGATTGATAAAAATAGTTATTAATAGATCTCTATTTCACTTCTTTCCTTCTAAGAATTTTAGAAATCGAGTCATATTTAATAGATATCAATAGATATCATTTATTAGACATTCGATACCTAGTTCGCAATATTTCTATTGGAATGTAAAAAAATGACGGCATAATGCATGATTCTCACGTCAGTGCTGCATATGACAATCAATAAAATGCTATGTTAAAGATGAACAAGGTTATCCTAACATGAAAGCTACTGTTGGACATGCTCAAACAGGCTACAATTGAAAGTTTTCGAATGTATCATTTGTTCCGATACGGTTGAATTGTTTTTCGGTCTCGATTGATGTCACTACGGAGAAATTGAAACAAAACTTAATTTTTATTGCGACAAAAGCTTCTTACCCAGCCCGCTGAGAAAATAATTGACGTTGTTCTTCATCTATTGAATGCAGTTGCATTGTTACTCCACTTACAATGTCTAAACATTGTCTGCTATAAATAATTCATTATTCAACAAAAACTATTTTTATATCAATTTATTTCGAAGTTTATTTGCATATCAATTTATGGAAACATTTTCCTTATTAACAAAAAAAGAAGTCGTATTCATTGCTGAATGCGAAATCGATAGAAAATCCAATTAAATAGTTATAATTAATAATCGACATGTAAATTAGATGAAATAATTGTAACAGACAATGCTATGGACAATAAAAACGATGGATAAGATAATAAACGGATAAGATACATTGTTCCCAAGATAAGAGTTGATGATATAAACTGGCCAGAAAAAAAATGTGGATTAGTTGAAATATATTGGTGAGATAAAATGACGTTCAATAACATCAACCATCCATATGTTACAAATAAATAATGTATGACAGTCAGGCTACGAATTAAGCGACGCCATGCCGTTAAATATTGATTTACAAAAGTGAGGGGACGAGGCTCCTCTTAACTCACGAGAGAAAGTCAAAGACACGCTTGTTTCTTGGAACGTTTTCTAAATCAGAACACTAATTAGTCACGGCGCAATCATCTACATCCACTTGTCATCCATACGCCGAACACACGTGCTTCTTGTCAGGCATTATATGTTTCTCGGGCTCGGACTTTCGCAAATGATCTATTGTTACATTCTAAGCGGCTTCAAATCTTAGCTGTTGTTTGTACAGACAATTTGCATATTCAACAGGAAGACTTACATATGCCAAAAATGTTCAATTACAGTGAATAAAAAAACACACTTAATATATTTGGATTCTCGCTGAATCTTTGTTTTCGGACAAGTTTTGAATCATAATTCAGAACTCTCTTTTTTCTCTCACTCATTGGTTATTATAATTGTTAAACGACTTACGCCAATTATTGCAAATATGATTGCGAAAAATTGCATTAAAAATCAACGAAATGTAAACGATTGTTTTAATTAGAGGAATTAATAAGTTCACTTGAAGCATCGTGTCGCAAGGGCTGCCATTGTGTTTAACGTAAACGGAAGATTTAGATGAAAAAATGTTAAAGACAAAAGAAGTGAACGACATTAGCAATTTAATTATGATTTATATGCAATAATAATGTGCATTTAATTTGAAGTCGTTCGTAGAATTATCTCATTCTGGGACTGTTTGCTAACAAAAACATACATTAGAGCGCAAAAAAACTATTTACTTTGTCCGCCTACAAAAGCGAGGTTGCTTTGAATATGTTGATTGTGTTGTCACCGATATATCTCGAAGTAAGACGAAATCTTATCTGACCAGCGAGTTCTGTAAGGCGTTCGGTTTCTTGAAGTAATACTTTCATTTGTAGTAGAACAGAAAATTGATAAACGCGCGAGTTCGATAAAACTGGTCGGCCAGAATGTAATCACACATGAGGTCGACCACACGAGGCTTCCAAAAAGTCTCTTTTATTAGATATAGTTTCTTTAGGGATTCATTATTCAGGCACATTAAATAATAGTGCGAGTAGGCGACAGTAAAAAAAACAACTTAGTATTTCGAATGAACTTCCAGGAAAATATCCCTCTTGCCTAATAATTTCCATCTAACATTTCCCCCTTGGATTAAATGTTCGAGTAAACATCTGCGCTCTGACAAATACCTGGAGCACAAAATAACAACTCAAATAAATCTCGTCAATCACGATGGATAAGGTAAACGTACCTACTGGTACATTTGGTTTATAGCACTGATGATTATTAATTAACAAAAACATTTCGATTAAGAATGTTATTAAATGATACATATTAACATCATTTTCAATTCATAAACAATTTTACAGAATAAATAATAATTAATATGTAGAATAAACTGGATGTTCCACTTACTGGGAGTTTTTTCCCGCATAGCATTAGTTTTTTGATTTATAAGTTCCAGTTATCGTGACATTTGTCGATTCTAATGGATACAAAATTCAATGAATAAAAATATACATCCATTGAATATGATTTAATGGATGCTTAAATAATAGAATTAATGTTTCATGTAAAATAAAAGATTATGGAAAAGGTATAAAATAATTAGAAAAACAAAACCAAGATAAAGCAAAAGTTTAAATAATGGATACTTATAGTTTTAAACTCATTTATTGTTACTTTAACGTAAGAAACTCGTCCTTTAAATTAACAAGTACTTACAACTATCAACACCTTGATTGAGTCTTTTGTCTCTTCAATTATTCAACACTCATTACATTCACGAGTCCTAGTGCAGTAATTTTATAATTCACCCCCCGATGTAATATTTCTTTTGAAATATTTAAATGATTACATGATTTAACTTAATTTACTATTATAATAAAAATGTTATTATTGTATAATATTCTTATTTAGTTGTTTGTTTACATATATAATTATTATACAATGTTCTTTGCAACGTTACACCTTAACTTCAGTGCTAAGATAAGCACTTTTGAAAAATGAAAGAGCAGCAACAACAAAAAATTGAATTAATTATTTTCTTATGAAATTAAAACTGAACTGTAATCTAACTATATTAGTCATATAACTAGGTTTAATTTTATGGGAATAAATTATTCTTATAATAAATGATATTTGGAAATGAAGTTATAGATTTGTTGTTTACTTTATATGATGGATATCAGATTATTGACTTCTGTTGTTGAATTTCAGTTGTGAAGGATGCAAAGGCTTCTTCAAGCGGACAGTGAGAAAGGATTTGTCTTACGCATGCCGAGAGGAAAAATCTTGTATTATCGACAAAAGACAGAGGAATCGTTGTCAGTACTGCCGTTACCAGAAATGCTTGACTATGGGCATGAAGAGGGAAGCCGTACAGGAAGAAAGACAACGCAAGGATGGCGACCAAAGCAAAGTTGAGAGTACGAGTAACCACTCAGACATGCCTGTCGAGCTCATTTTGGAAGCCGAAAAACGAATCGAATGCAAGGCGGAACTTCAAAGCACTTATGAGGTATAATATTTCTGAATATGATCACATTATTTATTTTTAAAACAAAAACAACAAGATTTGTATTCTTTAACTATAATACGAGAATAAAATAAAAACTATCTAAAGTACTGTTTAATATTTGAAACCATGTTGAATAAAAGTCAGAAACAATATAAAACTGTCAGACATTATATGGCAACTTATGAAACAACTTTAATGCGAAAAACAAAATCATGTGCCTTTACTTTACGCCTCGTTAACGCAAGACTTCTCAGCAAAAGTAATTGAACTGACAGCATTGCGTTTATTTTAACGACTCTCATTTCATCTAAAAATTGGCATCAAAGTTCATTATGCCGATAAATTACAATTTAAAATGAAACGACGCAACATTAATTATAACACAAATGAATCGAGGTAAAAAGAAAATAACTGTGCAAAATGCAATTTGAATCTTTTCATTTAATAAAACAATTTTGATAAACGATTGTTTTAACCAAACAAATTTGTATCAATTACTTAATCGAACAGTCGTTGCAACAATTTGTTTTACACAACTTTGTCATGAGTCAAAAAAATCACATACCTTTTCATATTATAAGAATCAGCGTAACTTAATTTTAAACACTTTGATTTTTAAATTCAAAACTTTATATTTGTTTCTTACTTTTACATAAATTTATAAAATAAAATTAATTTAGTTTATATATAAATAAATATTGCCTTATTTCCGAAATTAAAATTAGTTATCTATATAGTAGAATTGAATAATAATATTTCTATAGTTCCAACAAATGATAATTTAATCTATCAATGATATTATTTCAGAATCCCGTGACAAGTTTATGCAATCCTACGGATAAGCAACTTTTGCAACTGATAGAATGGGCGAAACACATCCCACATTTCTCAAGCTTGCCTTTGGAGGATCAAGTGCGGTTGCTGCGAGCCGGCTGGAATGAATTGTTGATCGCAGCTTTTTCGCATCGTTCGATTGACGTTAAAGACAGCATCGTTCTCGCCACTGGAATCACAGTCCACCGGAATTCTGCTCAACAAGCCGGTGTTGGTGGCATTTTCGATCGTGTATTATCAGAACTTGTCTCTAAAATGCGCGAAATGAAGATGGACAAAACAGAACTCGGTTGTCTGAAGTAAGTGTCTATTAATGAGATGTTACGCTATTTTTATTTCAAATGCATAAACTACTTTTACCAAAAACCAAATAAATACTATTTATGTAATATTTTGTATGTAAAAACAATTTTCATAATAAAGTTTTTTTAATCTCACGAATCTTATCTTTATATGGTTTTTCATTATCATTTAAATATTCATTTTAGTATTGTACATAATGAACATCTTTTGGTGTCGTTACAAATATAAGAAGCTTTTTCCAAGTGTGCTTTAAAGAGATTCTTCACTCCTATAAACAAAAATGAATCTAAATATAACTTCAATTAAAACAATATTGAAATTTTTTTCAAATTCTAAAAAAATGTTTTGGCATTCTGTTCGTTTTTATGTTCATTTTATTTATAGAAAGTAAATTTTTAATTGCATCTTTACCTGCATATTTTACATGTAAAGGTGAGAATGAGAAAAAATCGTCTTAAACTTACATATGTAAGCTATACTTCATTTGATGTAAAAACCTTAAGTAATAAATTACCACACTTTCTAAAATTGAAAATACATATAGATAAGAGATGGTTTCCATTGCCTTTTCCCCCGTTTTTAAATATTTAAACTGATCTATAGCTGAAGCTTGATGTGAATATTATTATAGTTTTGAATAAATTATGCAGCTTTGCTGTAATGGTGTGGTAACTAATTATCCTGGCTTTCAAATGTTAGGTTAATTATAAAAAATACTAACAAAAATGAATTGTTTGCAGGTGTATAATTCTATTTAATCCTGACGTCCAAGGTCTGAAAGCGCGTCAAGAAGTGGAGGTGTTGCGAGAAAAAGTGTATGCGGCATTAGAAGAGTACACTCTTATCAATAAACCAGACGAGCCTAAACGATTTGCAAAGCTGTTACTGCGTCTGCCATCTCTTAGGTCCATTGGTTTAAAGTGTTTAGACCATTTATTCTTCTTTAAGTTAATTGGCGATATGCCTATCGATGACTTTCTGACGGAAATGCTCGAATCCCCGCCTGACAATTAGAATAAAACGGTGTGCCACGAATCCGGGCACACCGATGTATAATCAATGTTTGTCTAACGATAGCGAAAGTCTCATCGACTTATCAGGATGCGATTACTTACCTTCCCTTGATCGTACACGTATATTCAAACGAATAAACAAAATGCGCAGTGTAAAGTTATACCGTCGGATGTATTCTTTAAAGTTATTACCGACCTTCGTCACGGAACATGAAGAAACCTTTTTTAATAGAATTGTGAATCATACATATTTTTTATTTTATTTTATTCATATTTTATTTTCATATTTTATTATTCCTCTTTTTTACTTGTATGGTAATCTTTGTTTAAACGAAATATGTTACTTTAAATATGTAAATTATATGCATAGTAACTTTCTTCATGTTTCACTGTTACGTATGTCAAAAAGATAAAAAAATGTTTCATAAAAACATTACGAAAATCCGATCTTGAGTTGATGGTGAATGCTAAATTATTAATCGTTTAGGCCGTTATTATGAGTCAATGCAATACAAGTTTGAGACACTTTTCGGATCGATTGCGTGCAATTATATCTTATACATGGTTTTAATTGTTGAAATTATGAAATATATTGATGAAATTGTTTAATTATTCCATGAAACTTTATTGGTTCGGCGCAGCAACGTTTGTTTGTTTAAAAATCGACTTTTTTTATAACTTTTAATCCGTTAAAATATAAATGTAGCATGTCCATTTTTATGAATTTTAGGATCGTTTATGATACCAAACATTCGATTCTCGTGAAGCATTCTGAAATTTCTGATGAAAATTATGCATATTAAGAGGTTTACGTTAATTTTTTTATTAATTCGTTTTTATTTTTGACACAATTATTATGTACTGCATTGTCGTTATTTTTATGTTAACAAGAAATAAATTGTTTTTAAAAGTGATTTTGCAATTGATTTACCATAAAAAAATATTGTGTATTAGAAATATTATTTGATTACTATTATTGCTTAATCGGTTGAGTTTATTTTATTATTATTATATCTTTTTACAAAAATTAGAATGAAGTAAATTTGAAATACTAAATAAATTTCTAAGCGATTAGATGAAACATCCTATTTAAATGGAAAAAGGACTGGAGAATATACACAAAAATCGAGTAGGTAGAATATAAGGCAAAGCGTACAAAGTGCAGTAACTAATAAATGTTTTGTTCTGAAGAACGATGACCTCTATAACTTAAGAATATTCTATAAAATGAAATTAAGTTCTTCACCTCTATAGCAATTTTTGCTTTCATTATAAATAATCTTCCGATTCTTCTTTATTTGTGTTATTGAATATAATAAAAACAGTTTTCTGTTGTTTATCAACATCTTTTCTGGAAATATTTGAATTTGAATTGATAAAACTTCAACTATCATTTCATTTTTCATGTTTAAAAATAAAAATATTTGTTCTTTAACGCTTTAGTTTAATTTTTATATACATTTGGAAAATTGTAAGCTTACAATCATATAAATATGCGTAAAAACTTATTCGTAAAATCATAAGTTATTAGGTCAATTCTAAACTTAAAATTTTTATTCTCTTTGTTAATAATTTATGATAGAATATATAATATGACTTTTGCTAAAAACATGAAATGAATCAATTTTCATGACGACATATAAGGACCTTTTTTTCATAAGATTTTGATGATATTTTTAATTTAAGTATACAACTTTTATGGAATCATTTTGGGTAATCGTTTTCTAGTTATAAAAATAACCAATTTGTCCGCGTCTTTTTAGCGATGTCATATTATCAATAATTATGTAACTCTTTCACATATAAGTAAAAACAAACTTACTTCGATATAATGTAATAAATACAAGCAAAACACTATTATATATTATGGAATATGATTCTATTTTTGCGCAAATGCTTACGATTGTTAGTTGTTGGTTATTGTTATCCACTTGATGAGATTTTTTAATGTTACAGTATCTGTCACAATGGAAACTTATTATAATGTATATTTCTGAACTTGAAAGTTGTAAAAGGAAATCTTGCCCTTTTCATCTCCCTCTTATGCTACTATATTCGAAATGCGGATGAATCACAATAATCAGATATATGATTTTAATTGTACCTCAAAAATAAATGTTATTCTAACAAACTTGTGCCAGTCATTCTTTTTATCAATCTAGTAGTAACGTTTCCAGCAATAACAATTTCATCCGTGATTCGAAAAATTGAGCAAGATTCATCTTTGTCCTTGTATAAAATAAAACAGACAAACATATAAATAATGCAATAGAAATGTAAATTAAGTTTTACATACTAAAGTATTTTAGACGAGTAACAGTTAACATAGAAATTATAGAACATAAATCTTAACTAACATGTTATTAATTTATTGTCATAATAAATGAGCGGATAAGTTTGGTCCACTACACAAACAAAAAATTGTACCTTGAATCAACGACATGTATATTACAAAGTGTCAATCATTTTTATCTAAAATGGTGAAAAGCACGAGAATAATTTTAGAATGAGCATAATGGGATGAAAGTATTTCTCACTTAATGACTTTAATTTATTTAAAAAATATTTTTCATAGTTCTGAAATTTAGTTACATCCAAAATTTAAATGTAATATCATTTGAATTTTAAGTAAGAATAAAAGTTTCAACGAGTTTAGAAAACAATGTGTTCTGATTCAGATCAATATATATTACTTTAGAGAAATCTATGTTTCAATATTATGCAACAAATAGTTTTTAACTATTGCTAAAATAACTGCTATTTTTATCTTTTATATTGTTAATTCTTATTGCAGGAGAATCTTTGTAAATAAATCATTTCTACTTGAGTTAGTAAAGATTCAGAATTATATAGGCTAGTGTAAAATGCTATGTAAAATACAATTGGAATCATAACAAAGCAGATTCACTTCAAGCGGATTACGAAATATATTTCATTAAATCGGTTTGTCTGTTCAAGTTGAGTAACTAAATTTAAAAAATGATTTTATTAAGCGTACATTGAATAAATTCACATATATGTAAAAATAAAATTTAACTCCAATCTATAATAACTATATGTGAGTGCAATTTTTTCTTCAAAACTGACAAACAAAACTATCTAACTTATATCAATTTATATTACTTTCTCTGAGACAAATATATGTACTTTTTGATTTCAAATTCTTTCTTAAAATAAAGTGTTCAACATGTATATAGCTAAATTTTCACATCGAACTAGTTAACTCAAATTAAAATCACTACGCTTACCATGTTCTGGACGATCTGTTGAATTTTCCAAATGCTCAAAATATATATGTTGAAATCATATAGAAGTGTGTCCTAAAAACGGGTTACAGTGATTGGAAATAAAGTTATATAATAAAAATAAGATTTCGTCGAGAATTATTTTTTACCTAATACTCTATTCGTTCCAACTAACAATAAATTGAGCAATATGTTTTTTCCAATTCTAATTTTATTGCGAATCATACATAACAATGCTATCATCCATTCTTCATTGAGCACGTACAATCATAAAATTGATTATATGTACAATAAGTATCTCAGACACAAATTCATTACAAAATTTCCACATGTTTCCCTATACTTACATACGTCATGAATTGCATTCAATTTCCATAATATCATAATGCCCAATAAAGTTGTCATAACTCAATTACTCTTGATAATCAAATAAAAAATTGTAGATACCGAGCCACAGTTATTTACATTTTTTTATCACAGCACGTCACATTTGCTTACGTTTGAAATTCATGACCTATGCAAGTGGACTATTGACCGATGAATATGACAAAATTAAATAATAATTTTTTTTACATTCCATGTAACATAATTAAATTTACAACAAAAGTATAGAATAACCGTCGATGATGAACTCAGTGGATGTGCCAAAAGATTGACCAGAAAGTGATGGATTTCTGGCAGTGTAATTGTCTTAACAATTCCGTGAAAGGACTATTGAAACGTAAAAAATTAAATACACACAATAAAGTTCTCGCCCAAACCACCTTGAATCTTTAAATACTCTATTACAGTGTTCATACATATTATATAAAATTACAATCTGATTTCTTTTAAATGCTTAAACGGTTGCAGTTTTCAGTTACTGTTTTGCTTCCTCCATCGAATCACATGTAATAAAATGACAAAGAATTAACAAAGTTGATGTCATTAGACAATATGTCATTCTTGTTGCTTGATATTTAATTATTGCCAAGCACATGACCTTGGCCCCAATTATGACCACCGTAGAAGTTTCTTCCTGCTTGTGCTTGTCTGCCTGGCGTAGGTCTTGGTGGAACTGGTGCCTGGCCAAATCCTTGGATTCTCTGAGGTGGGAAGTAGTATTCCAAAAATTTTGGGGTGCTCAACAATTCCGGACCTCCAAATTCTTGCGGGTAGACAAATTTGAGAAAACAGTATAAGTGACCAACCAAAATTCCTACAAGTTCCATCAAGCCTCCTCCGAAAATCAGTAAATTAAAACCAAACAATACCCATGGAAGATATTGCGCTTTGAAACGGGTACCTGAAAAAACGTTTATATTAGTTTATCTGCATGTAAACACCAGACGAATGGAAAAATAATATGACAGTTAATGTAACTATTAATATCTTTCCCCTCTATATCTTTTTATGCTCTTCAATTAAGCTGGATGCACTAATTGTTATCAGCATTGTTTTTTTCTTTAAATATATCTTAAAGATATGAATACACGAACAGATATATTTTTTAATGTTTTAATAAATAAATCAAAGTGTTTTGAAGATTGATATACAATAATAATTTTGAATGCTTGATTTTTAATTTTTATATACAATCATAAATTATACTCACCGAACCAAAACGATACAATAGTATCTTTGTTTAATCTGCACCAAACATATAATACACTAAGGACCATAGCATCAAGCAACAATGGGAATTCCCATATTAAACCAGCAACTAAACAACACGCCCAGTTGAAGAGAAGCATAAAGAAATAATCAGCTGGTCTTCCATTGAATTCTCCTCGTTCCAAGGACAGTGAATAATTGTATAAGAAATAACATGTGATCATAAAATGGAACCCGGTGCCAGGGTTTAACGGATAATAAAATACGCTGGTGACTCCTCGCCAGATTTCGAAATTATGAACGAATTCATTGTAGCTCAGGATCAACCACTCAGGACTTAGAAGTCGAAATCGGCCGATCAACGTTAACCCGACGGTGCTGAGCAGCCAATATCTCGTAAAAACCGGCAACGACTGGAACCAGTTGCCTATGTCTGACATTTTCACCTTTTAAGGCTCACTATTTTTGACAATTTCTTCTTTCAATCGTGACTGTGCGTTTACTGACGTGTTAATTTAAATCCTTCTGACGTTTTAGTCGGTCGTGTTTTGAACCGCTTTAAGGTTATGTCATTGAAAACTAGTCATAATTATACGACGCACACCTAGAGATACACCAAGTCATTCCCTATAAAGCTGACATTACTTAATTTGTGGACAATATAACTTGCTTACACGATGTTGTACTTGATTGGTTGAATGGCAAAATAATGCAAACAATCAGTCATATCATCTGATTGCGTTAGAAATTAGAATCATCAATTGTATTGGAATGAATTGTGCTATTTTGATGGTTTCTCTTATGATATAAAAGATATAGAGACAATTGAACTTGTTGTTATGACTAACAAAACAGGAGATACGTTCAACTATGCGAAAAATGAAGTTTTAAAAATCATATAAAAAGTAAAAAATAAAACATATTATTATTATACGTGCAATTCCCATATTGATTTTAACTAAATTTAAACAAAAACATCATATAAATATTCTATTTTGATGAATTTAAATTGGTTCGAAATTGTTATTTTATCCAGATGACGCTATATTCATTCATGTGAACGAAGCTTAACTCGTCGTGTCAAAAATGACAACCTGATTGTTGATGTATTGTTGTTGGCAAATATCCGAACTCTATTTTGCAAGATTTAACGTTTGAGAAGCACCTGTTGGATTTTCACGAGTACGATGATGGACTACGAGGATGACTTTTTCTTCGAGGAGGATAAAATGTTTGTTTTAACAGCAAACTAAGCGCAGCTAGTGTTTATGAGGCCGCTTGTTTTCTTTCGATTCACTTTCGATTATTATTTTGCATTTGGTTTATTTAATGCATGTTTTTATGTATCGCACAAACGAAGTTACTTAACAGGAAAACCAAGAGATGTCTAGTTTTATGTGCAGATTGGAGGAGGTCCCAATGATGACATCAAACGTCTCAATGGCCTTGGAGGATCGCATGTATGCACGGTTTATTTTGAATTTATCTAAAGTTCGAAAAAGACACTGAGTTTTTGCACAATGCTTGTGTTTATTCAATTTTTTTGTCATTGTTCGCTGCTTTGGATTTAAGACCGGATGTAAAAACGGTCGCCCAAAATCAGCCAGCTTCTCAGTCACAGCAACTTGAACTTCAAGCGTAAGTTATTTTTTTTTCAATTATTTTAATATATATGTATTTATATATATTTTTCAGACCATTACGGTGATGAGACTACCAGCGTCAAGAGTAATTAATATTGTAATTTTAAATGGTGTTATAATGCTTGATGTTCAGAATTTATTTGATTTGATGTTGAATGATCGCTGTATTTTAATTTGAATATATTTATTTAAAATATCTTATTGAACAGATTCAATTTTTTTAAAATTATTTTCAAAAATCTCAACTATAAATTAATTTTCACAATTAGTTTATTCAGAATCAAACTAATTATTTGAAAAAGAAAACGTTGAGTTTACTTATGTAAAATAAGTCTGAAATGAATATTCTAAATTTAATTATTTATTATGTGTATGTATGTAGATCTAATTTCATATAAACAAATTCTTTTACAAAAAATTTTTTTTAAATATTTTTTTCTTTTCTTGAAAAAAAAAATTTATGGTTATATACATTTATTGGTTTCTTATTAAATAAGAAATGAAGACATATGAATTTTGATTCGTTATAATATATTATTATATATATAAATTAGATGTATACTTATATATTATGCATTACCGTTTATTGACTCTAATTGATCATATTGATTTATATTTGAATTCATAAATGAAAAGTTTTTTCTGAATTATTTAGAAAGCCCCTTCATAAGGAAACATTATAATCTGTTTATTCTTAATTAATTATGGTTTATCTTTTTTTGTTTCATAAATATTTCTGAACATTATTTATTTATTATTAAACATTATTCATAAAATTATGAATATATGATTTTTTCCTGTTTTAACCAAAACTTATGTTTTTTAAATAATTGTATAGACCTTAAAATTATATAAAACATTGAATTTGATTTTACTTTTTTGTGAATTTGTTTATAAAAACTAGTTTACTGCAAACTAGTTTAATAAGGGAAAAATTATTTGAGGTATTTTTTGTATTAAAAATGTGTCTGTTTCTGAGAACTTTACTTAAAAAAGTATTTTATACATAAGTTAATTTATTATTAAATAAGAATTAAAATACTCAATTTGAATCTTATCATATAGGGGAATGACAATAACATCGGGAAGAGTGGTTATTCAAAAAGATAGCAGCAATTTGATTGGCATAAGTGTCGGTGGTGGTGCTCCACTTTGTCCATGTTTATACATAGTTCAAGTTTTCGACAATACCCCCGCTGCAACAGATGGTACCCTTCAAGCTGGAGATGAATTGGTAGCTGTAAATGGTGCTGCTGTCAAAGGCAAAACAAAAGTCGAAGTTGCAAAAATGATACAAGCTTGCGACAAAGAAGTTG
This sequence comes from Psix sp. ZL-2020, assembly GCA_022817045.1. Taxonomy (NCBI): domain Eukaryota; kingdom Metazoa; phylum Arthropoda; class Insecta; order Hymenoptera; family Scelionidae; genus Psix; species Psix sp. ZL-2020. The sequence continues at coordinate 26,777 of JABFQD010000364.1, forward strand.
CAATCAATTATAACAAATTACATGCTGATCAGGGTCAAGGCTGGACTTTGGATTTAACTCTGAAAAATATTGCCATGGATATTGCTTCAAAAAAGGTACAATATAATGATTAATGATACAATATTTTAATCATACAATATAATCAATTATTTTATAACTAGTAACTTCATTAACAATTCCTATTATTAATATAATAATAATAAACAGTTCTTTATTTGATTAAAAAACATAATTTTTAGATGAAACACAAACTGGTGGAAGAAATGGGTAGCGCAACAGCAGATGCTTTAGGTTTATCTCGAGCTATCTTATGCAACGATGCTTTGGTTCAGAGGTTGAATGCATTACAACGTACTGAAAATTTGTATCGTGGATTAGTAAACCATGCAAAGGCTCTATTGCATGCTTTCTTTGATCTTATGCAAATTTATAAAAGTAAGTCGCATTTAAATTGTTACCTATGAATAAATCATAAAACTATTCACAAATGTAATGTTTAAATATATGATAGTTAAAATATACGAAATAAAAAAACGATACAAAATGTATAAAAGCAATACTTGAGTATCATTGTATTCATCAAAAGTTAAAATTTATATTTTCGTTTCCTTTTGTATTCAATCAACTGTATGTACATAACAGTCGTTATTTTTATCAACTATAAGTTAAAAGTGCGTTTCGCGTATCAAATTTTCACTTTTTAACATATTTTATTTTCAATGTGTATGATAGTACATAATTAATTTTGAGTAATTTTAAATAATTAATGAGTTGGTAATTTTTTAATATTCATGAGCCTATGCTAAGTTCGACTTTGTTTCAATTTCATACCTGACGACTTTCTTATATTTTAGCTATGTTTGACATGTTAAAATCTATGGAATTTAGCATAAACCTATATATTTGTCGCTAGCATTAATAAGGTGAATTTTAAAATTTAATCTTATAAAAATGTTTCTTTTCGTTAAATAACATCTGAACCCAAAAATTATCTAAAATACATCTTTTTATACAACGCAATGGCAATTAAAATTTAATATATATAAACAAATAAATTTATATATAAACAAAATATTTAAAAATAACACTGATATAAGATTAACAAATACAAAAGTTACGTATGAATATAATTTTTATGTATTACTATAAGTTTATTAACATAAGTTACTTAACTGGTAGCATGTAATAAAAAAAAGAATTAAAAAAT
>JABFQD010000365.1:0-27973 GCA_022817045.1 Psix sp. ZL-2020
ATTTTGGCTCTACTGAAAATGCAAATTTAATTTGTGATAAGACCTTGTTTAATTATTTCGTATTTCAGGCATTCGTTTCGCAAATTTTTCACACGTTTGGTCTTTACATTTTTATCTCCCTTTTATATAATTATATCGTCGTACTTTTTTCTACTATTATTATCTGAAAAATGTTATTATTATTTTAATGTAACATTAATTTCGTAAAAAACTATCCCATTTGTCAAAACAATTATAAGTTAAATTGTATTATATTATATTCATAATAAAATTATTTCTTATTTACTTACTATTACTTTACTCTTATTTACTCTTAATTACCAGAAACTATTAATTGTATGGAAAATTATATCTGAACTTCTTAAAAATGTAATTTACTTTATACGAATAAAAAGAAAAATGTTCGAATATTACGATAGCTTGAAGCTAAATATACGAAACTTGTAAATACGAATTAATAATATTTTTCAGGACATTTCTAATTAATTTTGAAATAAATATATATTAAAGTGCACTTTTTGTTTTTGAACTCTTGCAATTACGTAAAGTTCAAAGCAACAATTGGCTTAGTTAAACTGAAAATGTATTTTAATGGTATAATTATGTTGTAAAGTTATAACCAGGTAATTTGATGAAAGTCGCGACTCTATTAGTCTATATTAGGGATCGGATGATAAAGAAGCAAAAGTATTTCTTTTTGAGCATATGCGGTGTGAAAGGACCGTATTTTGGACGCGTTATTAGAGAGCCGAAAAACGCTGATCGTCGTTGCCGAAAGGAAGGATGGTCGGCGTGCAAACTCGATTAAAACGAGCGTTAAGCGAACGAGCACCGCGAGGGTGGAAAGCGTACCGCTTAATAGGGTGTGATAGATCGGGTAAATTGCATCGGTGCTAATGGGATTGCACGCGATGGTACTATAACCATTACCGCGGCTGTAGAACGCAGTAGCCGTGCTTCGATACACCATCCCCGTAGGCTAGTGTCTGTATGTACTTGGTGAACCAAAGTTAACCGATCATGAGTCTTATTATAATACCACTTAACATTCAAAAATTCCCCAGATAATTTTAACTACGGATACCAAGACTGAAAGTTGAAATTCGAAACGTTCTATGAATCAATTTTTCGGGTTAACTTACGATCCGAAGTAAGATGGGAAAAGCAAAATAAAAAGAAATTGGATCGGGTCGTTTTTTGCGATAAAACTTAAATTGAATTTTTTATAGTATAGTTTCTAGTGTTTCTAAGAATTTATTTTCAAAGTTGATAAAAACAAATTTTTATGAAAAAATATTGAAAAATGTATGTTTAACGGAATGGAAAACTCAGTCTGCTAATGACAACATTACTGTATTTAATTAACGTAATATATTTAGTTTCTTATTGAAAAAATAAGATTTTGTAAAACTGAAAATAATTAATTATAAAATTATAAATCTCGTATTTAGAACGTAACATTTATACATCTAACTATGAAATGAGCATTATTTGACCGCCTCTGAATTGTTTGTGGCAAAATAGAAATTTTACTTAAAATACTGGCAATTTGGTAGATGCTGTGTTTCCTGTTTCATGCACATTTAATAGATTTGCATCGCCATGTTAACGCAGGATTAATGTAATTTCTGCCACAGCGTGATTGAACCGTAACATCACTAACTATCAGTTTTGATTTTACAATAATGTCACTTCATTAATAAGGATATTATTTTAGTTATCAAGATAAATAACAGATGATCAATACACGATATTCATAAATGTATTTATATTAAACATTATTTAATAACTTAAATTAATGTAGTTTTTAGAGATTTTTTGTCTTTAATTAAAAATAATGTAACAATTGCAGGAACATGTTTTACCAATATGTTTTCAAAATGTGTTTACAACATAATAAATATGTACATTACATATTCTTCTTTTATGTTAGATACAGAATACTAAATACATATAAGTAGGATGTCGGTAAAGCCATTGTTATATCTTTTTCAATCCACTTAAACGAAGTTATTGTTGAAATACGTGTGACAGTACAACTCCCATAGATTCAGTTTCAAAGTAATCCAAGATTTAAGATAAAATAAAATATGATGAACTAACGTAAACAGCATCATGACTGTCATAAATATAAGTATTGTAGAAAATAGTGCGAGAATTACACATTTTTATAATAATGTGTAATTCTAAAATTATAATTTGAATTTACCTTTCAAATTTCTATATATGTTTTCACGACTAAATGTTAGATATCAGTTAATGATATAAATGTAATTGAAAATCTCTTGGCTGGAGTAAAATCACTAGATAAAGAAAAAGAGAGTAAAAGGAGAAACTTGACAATTGATCATGTTGAAAGATGGAATAAACTGGACGCGATAATGCATTTTGTGTACGATCCGAGGCACGCCTGATGCGTGAAAGCGCCATCGTGAAATATCGAAGAGAGAAGTGACGCGGAAGAATCATTGACATTTAGCGAAGAGTAAAAAACAAGCGCAGATGCGAGTACAATGGCTGTCGAATTCTTTGTCTGGTCCGTTGCCTAGTACGAAGGATTTTTAATAACGGCAAAAAATAATGGAGACATCGTGGACAACAATGGGACTCTGGTGGTGGTCTTCATTAGAGTCGCTGATCAAATGCCGCTGTGAAACTCGCGACTGAGGGGAAAGGAGCACAAATCCGTTCGCGTTGATTTTACAACTGGATGAAGAGCCTATAAACTAAAAACCAAAAAGATCCCTTATATCTTGTTCTTTCATACGCTCACTTTTCCATAGCTAAATTTCATCTGAAACCTGAATCCCTGTAAAGAGGTGGCAATATTAAAATCGAGGTAGTCTTTAACAATAACAAATTTGGGTTGAAAGCAAAGTAATGAAACTCAGTATGCCGGAATCGATAGCCGCGCATCGATTTTATGTGGCGGCCTAACTGTGACGAATGAAAGTGCCTGCGGCTGAAATCCGGCGCATCCCGTAGGACTTCTCTGAGCTGGACCCTCAGCAAGTAACTGGCGCTATCGATTCCGGCGCTATTTGGTGTTCCGCGCGAAAACGCGTTTAAATATTTGACACTCGAAGTCCAGGACGAATAGGGAAGCTCAACGTAATATGTGCTAAGCAAACAGTATAATCTGCTGCGTCAATGTAATATCTACGATATATTCGACGAATTGACACTCGTCGTGTATATTAGCCTTAGGAAGCATTATCAGTTCCAAATAAAAATTCAAAGGCCGCAAGACCCTTTTGTTAGGTCTATTAAAATTTGAACATGACCAAATGATTAGATTTTTAGTTCTGTTTGAAGTAGTAGAAAATATTGATCTGAAAAATCATATTGCTATAGACTAGTTTAACTGGCGCAATTGCTCTTATGCTTGCTATAGCACGTTTGTCTGAGTCGTACATTTTTCTTTGGCTGACGTTTCGAAAAATCCGGAAACAAAGAAGACTTTTTCGCAGGCTAGAACACTAGTGCATACACGAACGTGTACGCTTGGTTTTATGTAGCCGTACGGACAAGCCTGCAAATATTTGCTCACCCCTTCTTGGATTATTTATCCGACCTGTAGCAAGGGATTGCAAAAGAAACATGACGAACATTCGGCGTTAAATCAGCTTTCACAAGTGTTTGGCTTAACCTCTCAGTGCAGCGGATTTAAAAAGAGACATCAAGTTACGAATTCTGCAGAAGAAAAAAAACCAAGTGGCAAACAACCACTAATGTCGTTTTAAGCCCGAGTTACTTCACGTGCTACAATCGGACTTAAATTGATGTCAACTGACGGGTTGCTGAATAATGAAATTTGCACACATAAATTCGAAGCATATTTCCGCCAAATAGAATAATACTTTACGATTGATCTAACTTTTGTTGTTTTTCTCAATTTTTTCAGTTCGATGGAGAAAGAAAGGTCGTAAAGTAAAAAAGTTCATCATAAACAATATGCTCAGCAATTTATAATTTATTATTTATTATTTATTTATTATGTGAAAAATAAATGTTTGGATTTTATTCGAATTACATAATTAATGGAACTATCAATTTAGGAATATCAAATAACAGATATAATGTACATCAAATAGTTGATAAATTTATTAGAATTATATATAAGTATATAGGACACAGTCCAAATTCTAGTCGTATGAATGTTTAAAGTTTATTGACAATAAAGCATGAAATCAATAAACTGTGTTACACATAATAAAGAAAACCCTGAAAGCCTCATACTATTTCCTATTTTTGTATAAAAAGGTACCAGAATCGATTTTGTTTACCGCAAACAATTTTGCACATGTCTGGCGAACGGCTCAAAATCACAGATAAATAATCGCTTTAGTATTTCTGCAATCGCAATCAATCTTTTTTATTTGCGATTTATTTTTTCAGTCTGAACTCATTTTCGGATTCAATTTCCGCTGTCCAAAAAGCTGCCACTTCCACCAGCAGTCTATTCACACATTTTTTATTTTCGACGCAACAACGAGCACACATTATTTCAACGATAAACAAAGCGATAGCGGATCGCGTAATAGTCGTGTTTGCGCGAACGCTCGAGAGAGCGATATCCGTATCGGGAGTATTGCCGTGCAAAATAGACGAGGGATGCACAACATGTACGTAGTAACACGCGTACATTTTCGCAAGTTCGTATACGTGTGATGAGGGAACCAAGAATTTCTGATCCGCGGCATATCCCGAAGCACCGCCATCGACTGCGACGCCTGTAATCATCTCGTTATGGGGGCATTGTGCGCGTTGGGGGAGGCAAAGGGGCTGAAATACCGGTCTGAACGAGCCCTTCATGACGACCCTGATTACATAGAACGTCAACTAACCCACGGCGAACACCGAGCCTAACTAATCAGTTGTCATATTGTACGAAATTATAGGACGAATGCGACCACCTCCGCAACGCCGTAATGCATTCTTAGTTAAGTACGATATCTGTAACTTGTCTGGGACAACATGGGCGGAAATTTAACATTTCAAGTCGATTTCACGAGCCTCCACTAATGCCGCACAACTTTATTGTTTGCTCTCGCATAAAAATGATAACAAACGGTGCTACTAATGTATCTCACGTATTGCATTTTCCAATAGAAGACACTTCCCGATTCACAAATATGATACTATATTTAACACAACAACTTTGCGATAATGTAATTAAGTTATACTCGATTTCATGTTAAAAACGTACGCGTGAATTATGAACTCAATATGGATTTAACACCGCAAAGTTTCAGGGAATTGCTCATGAAATTCCTAAAATCAGAAATACATTGGATAAGTTATGTATACCGATTGTAGTTATTTATAATTTTTCGTACATATTATGTGAAACAAGCATTTATTCCAGTGTTACTGAAGGAACATAGTATATTAATTGATCAAAGAATAATGTTACTTTTCACAATAATATAATTTCCCATTAAGAAGTATACAACTGGGCCAATTATGATCCAACGTTGGATACTATTGGCTCACCGTTAATATACAACGGTCATTCCAACGCTGGAATGTTGGGCCGTTTGTTTATGTTGACAATGAATAGAAATTTCTACATGGGTTTCATACATCAATACGACATTTAACTTTTTATTTAAAATAATCATTACTTGCTAAATTATTCCAACATTTTTCTCATATGTTAGTTCAACTTATTCAATATGGAAATTCAATCAAGATATTTATTTATTCTGACACTGTTTTACACGTTGACACAATTACAGATTGTTGCAAATACTCTTCATAGGAACTGTGCAAAGAAAAATAAGAATAACGGATCTAACCTCATAAGAATATCGGTGAAATTTTTATCGGTATTTTATCGGCTAATTAGTTAATCTAATATAGATATATCTTTTCATTATTAATTAGGTTATGACATATTACCATAAGCGTAAGAAAACCATTACGATAAATTTGATTTACTAGAAACTACAATTTACAATCAATTACAACAATTATTCCAAAGTTCACAATTTATGCGCAAACGTAATAACATTACACTTACTCCCTCAACGTTGATGAGAGTCGACTTTCAAAACAAATTTTACTATACTAATACCGCAATTTTAATTATTTAGCAAGTTTTCACATTTTTAGATATATATGTATTTAATGCAAAATCATCAGTAATATAATTTTTTATTCATCTTGAAAGTGTCAAATATCCTATAATCAATAAATATTTTTTATTATTAGTAGAACTAATATACTACGGAAGTACTTACACTTAGAAATCTAAATAAAAGTATTTTATGTTTTTGTAAAATAGCATACATATGTGACAAAATTTTTATTCGAAATTTATTTAGTTTAATTACGTCACATTTTATTTTGAAATAAAGGATAGATCGAAATTGGACAATGTGATCATATATCATAAATACAATAAAAAAATTGCTATACATATATAATATTAATATAGTATTAATAATAATATGTTATACAATTAATACGATTAATACGATTTTTAAAATCCATTATTTATTACGTTTTTCGTACTACGGATTAAATAATCAGTAGTTCTTATGGGGTAACTATACAATTTCTTGCCGCCTCTTTGTAGGAGTTAGTGAAGGTCTCACTTCGTCTGTTCGAGAATTGCAACCACTAGTGTTCGGTACATAAGCCATACCATTAGGCGCAAACGGCAAGTGGGTACATTCGTCTGGGTACACATAGGCTTAGCTCCAAATCCAAAAGCAAACAAGGATTCTGGCTGTATTCACTATGAGCGATTTCTGCAGTACCATCATTATCCCTCTCTCATTCTAAGATTGATTCACTATTATTCACTTGATTTTTACTAAATTTTAAAACTAATTTTCTTTTAACTAAATATAGGTAACTAATCAATAATAGTTACAAAAATAATGTTATTAGCAAATTATATTAAATTACATTATTTCAATGAAAAATTGAATTAAATATAACTCTCAATATATTGTATTGATTTAAAATTATTGGAAGAAGTAATCAAGTAATATACGACATGGTTTGCTTAATTTTCGTGATTCATAAATATGACGCTCGATTCTCATGTTCATATACATGAGCTTAAAAGGAAATAAGGTAAAAAGGCAAAATGGCCGATTCACGAAAAGGATCAAAACATTTCTTTTAATTAACCAAAAAGTCCGATGAATATGCAAATTTGTGTAATTATTGGGTTCGCGTTCATTATAATACAGATTGCTTCGTTGAAGTATTAGATCAATAGTTTTGTGTTGCACTCGCTCTGAAACTATATTTTCCCAGAATATGTCTCCAAGCACGATTAAACGATTCGGCCCCTCTCTATCTAGTTCGTCTGTTGCCATCTCTGTCTTCCTCCCGCGAGTTTAATTAGGCTTGCTCGGTGATATCGCGAGATCAGCAGCTCGTTAGCATGTTTTAATTGGCGGCTGTCAGTGAGATCTTACAATGCGATATGAGCGGCTTCCTAACCAACCACTACTTCGATGACAAGGTTCTACTTGTACTCACTTACTTGCTAGTAAGATGCAAAAAAAAATGTCGCAAAAGCAATCGTATTTTATACAATCTATTATAATGAAGTCAAGTAAAGCAACGAAATCTTCATTTGCTGTGAAAGTTCAAATTTACCGAAGCAAAAATATTGTCTTTTTATAGCAGTACATCTTATGGGAAATTTCAAAACATTATTTATCGGCACAGAAATGCATCTGACATTTACATATTTTAATTGATGTTATTTATGATCACGATATTACATTCGTAAAAATGCATGAAGTTGCAAAAGTTGATATATTGGGTAATCACCCGTGGCATCATTTCTTTACTACATTCAAGTGTCAAAAATTCGAAAAATATTCTGGTACATCTCAATATTATCGAGACGAGAAATAAATTTCTTCTTAGCTCTTTGAATTCGAGGCTCATAATTATATCATGGATCTAACCTAAATGACAATGTTATTAAAAACACAAAATTCTTGCTTAATCTTATTACGATCCACACATCCGTACATCAGTAATTAAAAATTAGTTAGCTGGACTCTAATCGATTACCAACCAGACTTTATTACCGTCTTCGTTGAAAATCTTGATCAAAAATTTGTCGAAACTTAATTAAAACAATAATTTATAGTGAAGTCTGACTCACCCTTCACGTGAAAGATAAGATAGTATATAGATATTAAATCCCACTATTGTTAGGGTTATAAAAGATAAAAGTCAGTTGAGTTTTAATACCAACCATTATAACAATCTCTATGCATGAATAGTAAATTAACGAGTTATTATCTTAATTGAAAATCCATCCATATAGCAAAATTATACGAATGCATAAATCAGCGTGCATCATATAATTACTAGCTACGTAATGTCCACTTGTTAACAAGCAATAAATGAAATAAGCACAACGTTTTATACAAAAGTACTTCGTTATTTATCGCGCGTCCGGATATAGTCGTACTTAAATTTGCGAACTTATTCACAAAATGCATGTTTGGAACATTTCTCAATGATTTGTTTCATTAATTGAATTAATATAATTAGTAAAGTTGCATGCACACAAAGCTACTGTGTAATTGCCTTCATGTGTGAGCCTTCAAATAATTGAATGCGTAGGATCAACCGTACAGTATAGCAAACTTGAGCCCTACTACGTGATGAACGGTATGTGCGATGTGTTATGCAAGCTATGTGATCAGATTATATATGATTTGGGAGGCACACAACACAATAATACATATCGCCGATGCGATAAATGAAAAAGTATAATTCTCAAACGTATCGATTCATATTTCAAACCGCGCCAATTTTACACTACAAACATCATTAATCCCTTATTCCTGTGAAAGAAGTAAAAGTCATTTGACAATATGGTTTCTCGCAAATCACTGCTTCGGTTAAAATCATTTAAACATAAATAGCAATTATCGCGAATTAAGTTTGATATTGATGGGCATCATGAAATTTGATTTCTGGGATCCACTAAATGTGATATTTATAGCTCAGATTAACGCGAAAGTGGCTGACAAGTGAATTGACGAAACCTTTATCGGAAGTATTAAAATCCGAGAAATTGAATAGCTGCAGCGAATGGCGTGTCCTTCCATTTCCGTCTCGTTCGAAGTTATATCCGTCTTTCTGATACCAATGCACCTTTATACCAGCTAGCTTTTCCCAGAGCAACTGACTAATCTCGATGGATTCACATCGTGCAAAATTTAATTGCAAATCGCTACTATGCAAAGCCGCTCGGAGCGCGACATCATTTGAAATTTTCTTAAGTCCGAATCCAACAATGGTTCCTGAGCGATATGCATTTGAAATCATTTCATTATAATACCTATTATATTGATTATGACTTTCTAATATTAGAACAATTGTGCAAACGAGTAGAAGGCGATAGAACTGAAGCGTTAAATTCCGAAGTTTTCTAGAAACTAAATACTAATAGAATTGTTGATATTTTTAGAACACTACCTTGATGTAAATTTATTGTTTGTTATTCTCGTTTCTCTTTGTTGGTTTAGGATAATGACGGCTCGTAAAAGCTGAAACAAGATTTCGAATGTAAAAAATGTTTCCTCTCCATACGTGAAATTACACGTTAAGGAAAGAACCGGAAGAAGCGAGTATGCGTATCCAAGAAAAAACGCCGCAAAAGCACGGTACCGTGAAATTACATCGTTTTGTTAAGCGAATTCTATCACCAAATGAGTCACTTCTTGTAAGTTATCGTATTAGTCAATTGCTTTCCGTAATCCTATACTTGTCTGAAACTATATTAGATACTCAACATCAGATAACCTCGATATCTAATCAACGATTAGCTTCTTCAGTTGCAAGCCATATAAGATTCAACATGTTTTAGCTTGTCAACTATGACACCAAAAATAAAGGTTTCTTAGTCTAAGAAAAAAATGCATTTTTTGTTACGGCTAAGCTTTTTAAACAATTTCATTAAAAAATCACAAAGAGTTTTTAAGTTGAACTCAAAATGTCTTAATTAATAATTTTACGTTTAATGGCTATTATTATCGTATTACAGTTTGTAAGAACTTTGCCTTGTAAACTCTGTTATCAATGGTTTCTATTTTTAACGAACACTATTTTACACTTGCCTAACACTTTGAAGAAGATGAGGACCGTTGATTGGATTGACTTGCAAATTCAGGAGTATGCTCAAAACAATTCATGAAAGGTAACTCCCTATTCCGAAAATTTTCACAAGATGTCTGTACTGATACAATGTAAAAAACATTTAACCAGAAACTCTAATTGCGCGAACAATGTATCTTTGACAAGAAAAATGATAACTCACTAACAAAAGGAGCGGAGTGGAACGCGGTTATTAAAACGCAATAGCTCCGATTACCTGAGTGGCTGAATTAAGTAAATTGTCGAAACAACAAAAGGCGGAAGTCGTAAAAGCCGTCGCCACGTAATTCAATTTGACAACACAGTTGACGGTGACTCAATTGCATGTCACCGGCAAATTCGTTTTCAGTCGCTCGTCGAGGTGGAAAGAAAAAATTGTAGATTAGAATAAACACATGTCACTAAGTAAGCCCTTTTGCTTCGCCGATAGGGCGTTTCTGCCTAGAAAGTCAGCTAATTTGGGTAAAATGGACACTTAAAATTGCAAACAGTGACGGATTTTATTACTCGATGGTAGCATTCATTTTAGGTGTCTCATGAGTTACAGTTGGCGATCAAGGTTCGACTGCCGGTTGTCGTGTGCTTTGAAGCGAAGGAAAACGCAAGTCGCGCACGAGGTCATAAAGAGCTTGGACAAAGCCATGTGCATCTTTGATGTGCGTAAAAAGGCGGTTATGCGTAAACGCCGCGACGATCCTATTACAAAGTTCTCAATTACGTATCTCGCGTTAACGTATCTACAACGTGACTAGGCAATCGCCTGGCTCAAGGCAACTACTAAGACTTCCCGTGCTCCTTGCTTACCGCATTGTTAAGATATCCGCGCAGCGGCACTCAAATTTCCAGACGTTCTCGAATTACCCTGAGTAACACGCAAACATCGCATAACTTGGAATTATGGGTCTTCCTGCGCTCGTGACACTCTGTTCCCACAAAACATTATATTAATCACGAAAATTCTTAATCGAAGACTTTACGTAACCGAATTAAGATCGCGATGAGAGCGCCATTACTTGATATTTACGGTAATATTCCGCACCGGCCCGATGAAGAGAGACTTTCAATTTCGCCAGGCGCGCCACTTGTCTACGAACAAACTAGATATTGCTTTAAGGAGTAGACACTAAAAGTGCGCGATGAGATTACACGTTTACGACAGTAATTTTAGCATACAGGAACACCATTTTATGTTAAAATGCGTAATTCTGCACAACGTCAGAGTGAAATTGCCTTGGCAAGGAACCAGATGGTCCGATGGGTGTACCGAAACGCTTCACAAAATGAGAAAATAATCGAGTCCAGACTAAAGAGAGACGTTGTCGAATGCACGCAGCCTACGAATTGAAAGAGAAGCCTTGCACTTAGCTTTGGCTCGAGAAATTGGATAAAAGACTATATTGCTTTAAGTATGGCCATCCGACTTCTTTTCCACCGACAAATCGTCTTCTATCGTTTCATCTTGACTCCCCCTTAAAATGGCATTACTCATTCGATCCTAATGCAAATCAGTTCGCTTTTCTTCTCTGACGACTTGTTTCTTCGATCCTTAGGGACCTTATTTTCGTCAAAAGATGAAATGAAGGATTCTCGTTAATTCGAATGAATGAAAGACCCGAGTTTCGGCGCTTAGACGTTTCTAGCAAACTACATGAATGATGCACAGAAATATTTACAATCATTAGCGATTGTATGTATCTTTAATGAGGAACTTGAGATTTAAACGAATGTATTCATTTTATTTGCTTTATTCGAATAATTAATTCACACAATTGATTTCTGCATGTCAGTTTATTTATCATTCTATTGTTAAATTGAAAATGAAAATACATTTTAATGCAAATTTATAGATTTCCCAAAACGTATGAATTATAATTCAATTAGAAGCTTATTGTTCATTATTCTTTCGTTTGCGAGACAGTTTATATCAAATGCATTATGATTTAGTAGGATTTACGTTATGATATTTCGAGACTCCATAATTGAAATCCAATTAAGCATATAATTATTCAATATTTCTTCTTAAAAAACCAATAATAGTCATTTTTGCAATAGTTATGAAAACTCGAAATCGGAAATAACTGCATTTCTGAAATAAGTGTTCATTATTTTTGCCTCAACAAAATTGGTTTAATATTAAAAATTACTCTGACGTTTAATAAACTCACTGCTATGTGTTAATTTTTTGTGAAAAATAGAAGCTTAATAAATCGATTTTATGATAATATGAATAATATAAGGTAAACTTTGTATAAATATTTGTAAAGATATGTAATTTCGAAATTCTTTCTAGCAACTCTTTGATCATAAAATACTTTCTAGGAATAAAAGCTGATAATGTTTTATAAAATCTACAATTCTCGATGTAATGTACACAATCTTAGCAAAAGTTGAGTTCCCCGACAAAAATTCTCGAGAATGTATGAATTACATTAATAGAACTAGTGGTGTAAACTTGTAAACAATAAAAATGTTCATGTATATACCATATAAACTTTACTGTTATGGAGTAAGCTCACTTAAATTCCTATATCATTGACAGGAATTCCAGTTCTTATTTTACTAGGATTGGTAAAGAAAAATATATGTGATATTGAAAGCCCTTTTTACCGTGTACGAATTAAGATAATATCACAGTCACATATTTATAACTTATTTAATCATATTAATGGCGTAATAAATGCAGACTCTGTTGTTGTTATCAATTCAACAAATTTATTCAATCTTGCTAAAAAGTGACACATGAATTATTTTTATTTTAATGTATGTAAGTATATCAAAAAAACATGACATTTCCATTATATTCTAGAACAAAATTTAAAAACACAAAAAATGTTCCCTTTCATTAAAATATGAAAAATGTATTATAACAAATGTATCATTGATTGAAATGTCAAATGCTCCAATTAAGATGATAGTCAGGAAACGGGAACAATCGACACGTGGCGTTTTTCCAGTCAGCGCTTCAATTATGTAACTTTCAACGTGAATAACTCCAAAGAGCATTTAGTCCAGGACAAATAGATACTAATGATACTACCTTTGAACAAAATAAATATATTTATCAATCAATTTAATTAGAGCCTATTTATTTTAATCCGATGACATTTAATAATCATCAACGACTTAATACATAACTTTCACCGAATTTTTATCTCATAATTTGTTGTCCGCAGTTATTTGTAAATGATCCCTAAGTGAAATATGATGAATAAAAATTCTCAAAATGTGTAATAATTCCATCAAATTGGATTATTATAATAATGGCTATAATCATCTATCGTTTAGCGCTAGTAGTATTTCAGTAAAACGGAAATAATACGTGGAAATGAGCTGAATGGCATAAATAAAGCACATACTTTTGCATCCATAAATACTGCATAGCTGCGCAGAGTAGTGAAAAAATAGTCTCGTTAAGGACTATTTTCTTGAGCGGAAATGGAAAAGAACAAATCGAGTACCCTCGACAACGAGTGGAGTAAGGGAAAATAGGGGAAAAGAAGAGCATTTGCAATGCTAATGTGTGCAGAGTACCGCACCATGCGTCATGCGTGGACTATCGAGTAGTTCGACGCGTGCCACTGACAGTCTTCTTATATCAAATCCCTCACAAGACCAGCTGATGAACTGTGCACATGTCCTATAGTCATTCCACACACCTGGAGAAAAAATATCGCTAAGATCAATTACATGATAAATTTGTGACTTTTGTCAAACCCATCATCGAACAATGTAATGTAATTAAAATTATAAAATTTTCACTTCAAAATTGATATATATAACAATCAATGATTAGATATGAAAAAACCAAATATTTTGAAACCTTTTATTACATGATATTTGATAAAAAAATTTAAAATAATTGATGCCAAAAGCTGGGCTTACTAAAATACTCGCGATAAAAAAAGCTTGAAAATATGAAATGCCAATCATACGATTTGGTTTGAACTATAAAAAGTACGTCGAAATTCACATGACGTTTGGTTTCAATGAAACTCTTCAAGTATCATTTATTTCGAGTATTGACATGTGTGTCAGTGCGAAAATGACGTGAATAAAAGCAGCGTGTCGGTTAGATAGATCAGGCGTTGTCATACCGCATTAAATTGTTATTTAATTTACAATGGAAACGTCATTTAATTTTCTTCTTAACGATGGCGAAGGACGCACTGGCGTCAAAGTTAGTTATTGCGCAAACTTTTACTAAATGACGATCGCACAGCGAGATCAATTAAATGGCAGATATATTCCCGCGAGATCCGTATGACAGATGGACAAGGCGAGTAAAAGCTAACGTTATATCTATATAGAAATTATTTGTGCGAGTTCTACGTCCAACGCTAACAGAAGACCACGAATCTGACTTAGACGTCCGGACCATGCCGCAGAGGGATCTGATGAAAAGCCAATTAGTAAAATGAAAATGTAACACGAGAGCGCACGTGACTTTAAGGCTCCTAGTGGCGTGCGTGCCGCGGTCCCGTAATTGTCACTTTGTCAACGAATCCCTAAGGGCTCTTACCAGGCGTGAGAGAGTCTCTTCTTCTAATTGTCCTTGGAAGCTGTAACCCGTGTCAAGAAATCATGCCTTATAAAAGCCAGTTTTTATGTTCAGCTTGTATTTAATGACAACAAACCATGAGTATCTGTCACTTCTTTCAAACTTGTAAACAGCTTTTACTCGAAACCAATCAAACTTGGAGTTTTTACAGTTAGTACTTTAATTTCCAAGTTTGCTAACAATTTGGACATCAATTTAATTAACCGTGAGTCCAAATGATTCTCTGTAAACTAATGATGAAGTCTTTTTGGAAATTGAGCTGAATTAAAAATGTTAGGAAAGATCGGCACATCAAAGGTACGTAGACAACTACATATATAACTTCTTGAGCATTTTTCCTTCACACAGCTAGCTAGAATGGTACAAGAAGAATTTCATGCTCTGTAGAGCGAGAGACTCTACTCGAGGGATTACTTTCAATTGATCCGACCCCTTCTACATCCGATTCCACCCCTTGAAATCAGCCTTTTCTACTACATATTCTTCGTCTACGTTCCTTACTTTTATCACACAAATGATTTTGGTTGGACAAAAGCTTCTTTCCACAATTTCATTAAACTTTTAACATTCGAATCCATAGTAATGAGCATAAATTCATCACAGGTTCAAATTGAAAATATTAAACGAAACTTTTACGAATAAAATCTAATTTACTTTAAAATTTTCGATAAGAATATGAAGTTTGATACTTAACAGACGATATAAATTTAATAGACCACTGTATATGTCAAAGTGATCATAAAAGGTACAGTTTTACTACTGGATGATGGTTTAACTACGAATGAACGAAATAAAGGCAATTTGATCTTCAACAAAACAGCAGCATTTTATCGAGCTTTGTTTCGATCTCGATCCTCGTTCGCAATGTCATTATCGTCAACGCGACAGGAAACCAATAGCGGGAAATACGTCATTAGAGCTAGAGAAAGGAAGAAGGAAGAGAATTGGGTATGGTAACGACTTGAGACATCGCAAAGGGTTCTTCCTTCTTTCGCGACCAAAATGCTAGGGAACACTTCAATACATTCCTTTCCAAAGAAATCGAATACGATGCTAAAGCGAGGGCGGACAACAAAAAATAAGGGATCCTATCTTACATGAAATCATGTTCTTAATACGGGACATTTTTCAGTCACAACGCAAGTTAACTTTTACTTATTTTCTCAAAAATATCTATAATGATTTTATATATATGATTTATATAACAGGTCGTTGAAAATCAACTTTATTTTCGAATAATAGTTTTTAGGATACTATTGATTTAATTCTACGTTAAATATAATAATAAACTTTTTATAATCTTTTATAGATTCAAAGTGCAAAATTACACACAATTTCCAAATTTTAAATTATTATTATTCCAGTACAGTTGTATATTTAAAATGAATTCTATGAACAAAATTTATTATTTTATTATAAAGTCAAAACATGTTATATCTTTTGTTTATGTAAAATTAGGATTAACAAATTTTCAATTGATGCTTATGAACATGTCAACAAGTTTTTATAAGATTGTAACCATGCATAAGCATAAAATCGACAACAGAAAATACTAGCGATCAGTTGCGCGTGTTTGAAATTCTTGTCGCGTGGGCGACACCACTATCCTCTTTTGGAGGTGGACGTATTGTTTTTGACAATTGAGATTTATAAGTGCCGGCGAGACTGCGAAGTTCAACCACTTTTTTCTGAATTGGTCCCTGTCCATGTGTAAAGGGTGATTAATAACCAAGTTAACGAACCGCATTGAACCTGAATCTGAACAATCGATCGCGGTTCGCCCTTTCATAATTTCGTTACCATTGCCGATATATATCACGCTTTCGAACCAAAAGCTTTGAGCGAAACATGAAAAATAATGAAACCGATGCGCAATCTACAAAAATTCATTTTTCATGCAGATTAAAATCACCGCCAACAACAATACAATTGAATTTAAAACTGTATCGTTATCATTGAAATCATTATTGATACAAAGTACTGTCAGGCAATTTATTGTTGACATCAATCTTTTCTGATTTTCTGATCATACTTCTACTAACATTATTATGTTTTGATCAATGCTTACGCTTGTTAAACTGAATGGATGCATACATTACAATTTTTTCTATTTTATTTATTAACAGAACACTTTCACAAAGAAAATACTTTCGAACCTAAAATTTGAATACAATTTTCATATATCTTTTACAAGAACAATGTTAATTTTCCATAAAAATTGTGTATAATGCTTCAAAAGAAATATTTTCAATATCATATGTGCATAGTAATTGAAAAAGTTGATATCAATTACATAAATTCATACCAAATGTTATTTTGACATTTTACGAAATTATTAAACTGAAGAGATATCAAATTATTTTCGGGATAAATAAAATAAATCAGATTGTCGAAAACACGGTAAATTACAAATGAAACTCTTCCAATATCACAAAACCAATAAAAGAATGTCAGGTGATGGATGAATGCAGAACAATAAATCAAACGGCTGGTAGAGGTATGATAAAAAAAGTGGAAGCAAAAAGGATTTTAAGGTTCTGGACATTTGTTAGCCATGGTGAGCTTCAAGTTAGATCTCTTTCAAGGCGGACTTCCGGCGAGACAATCCTGGAAAGCCGCAATTGCGGCGCCAAGCACGATAGCATCAATGTCGAAATCGCACATGTTTCCACTTTACGTGTGGCGCGTACATACGCTCGGAACAAAAGCTCTATGCTGTTTTACGCGAAAAATCCCATTAAGCGAATCATTAACACGCACAAGCTACTCGAATCGCTGAATAGAAAGCACAAGCCATTTACTTGTCTTTCTCACTTTAAGGATTCTCATACAAAGCCTGGCGCCCTTTCGCGTGAATCATACGTACTCCACGCGTCGCATTTAAATGTGAATTATACCATTATTTCATTAGAATCAATGGTAGTGCGAACTTACTACCGTAGCTGGAATGTTTTTTTTTCATTTATTTCAACCACAAAAGCTCGTAATGAATGTTAAGTCTGAGAGAAGCATAAGTCTAATCGGAGCGTGCTACGTATTCTATGCATCAGACGAGTCGAAATTTATTTTTCTCTCAATACGAGATGTTATAATACAATACATTTCAACGTTTATTTTGTTAGTTCAATTTATTTTCAACTAAATCTTGAAATCAAGTCATATATCTTGAACTTTATTCGTTTAAAACTGAAATATCTGATATGACATTGCAGACGGTCTGTATGAAATTAATTAATATCCGCTATATAATACTTATTAAAAAAGTAAATACCATCTCTCTTGAGACTGCAATAAAGTTAATCCAATTCGATTAATGTTACAATTCATTCTATTTTCTGTATTCGGGTAAAACTTTAATTGGAGATGGCGCATTTTGTAGCAAGATATGCTGTGATAAGCCTTTGATGAGACGTCATTCAAATGATTTGCTTTACATTGAACTGTTTCGTCAATGAACGTTCGTCTTTTCAGGCATATTAAATCTTATCTCTCGTATTCGAATACACTAACCTCTTCGTTTTATGCTCCATTATACGGCATACTTATCAGGAATTTCTGTGGATTATGTTCCTCTCATCTAAAATACGGACTGGAAACAGACTTTATTCCATAATCAGCTTTTCCACAAATCACATTTGCAATCAGAATTTGTCGAAATATCAAAAAGATTCGCAAGCAAGCCTATTCGGAGAACAATTGTCTTTTTCGTCTTGATACGAAATTCCATTTTCTGATGGTACCCAATATATTTTATCCTCTTACACAGTTTCCTCGTCATTTTCACATGATGCAAAAACTTTTGAACAAAAAGTACGCATTTGTAAGCACTTTTCATTGGAATAACATTTTTTATCATATTTTGAAAAATTAAATTATTGTAAACCAATTTTGTTTCATGCGATTACGAAAGAGACTTGAAATTCATATGATACAGGTTAAATTCTGGAATTCTGCTAACATAAATCAGCGACCTTTTGCGCAATATACATTATTAGATTTTGACGCAAATAAGGTCTGTGCTTGCTGTATACGCAGAATTGAATGTTGATGAGACATATAAGTATCAAGCAGATCCGTATAAATGTACGGTACATAGTAACCATCGATATAGTATTTGTCGCTGACGCCAACGCGTCAAGATACCCATACGTTAATTCGCATTTCAAACAGTCTGGCGAATTTCCATTGTGCGCGAAGCGCTTGTTCGGCTCTATATAATTGCACTGGAACACGGTTGTCGTCCACGTGTTTGTAACTGGCTGTTGCACTCGCTCTGATTGCAAACCGGTAGTACATCGGCTACAGACCATCAAGTATTTGCAATGGAAGCTGGTAGGAATTTCGTAATAAAATCCCACGAGCTTTTTTACGTGATGGTCCTTTCAACTTTCTTTGAGGTTCATGCTTCGTTGTATCTGATTTACGGAGTAACAGGTATTTACGATTAATGAAACACATTTTTGCAAACTTCAGCGCTCGAATGTATACTTTAATCGTACATAGAACATTTCTCAGATATTTCATATTTTATAGTCAATTATGAACCTTTTTAATTATATTTCAAATAAATTCGACAAAGGTTCTGACTTTGTGGAACGGTTTAGTATAAAAAAAAGTATAAAAACATATTTGATCATAAATATAATGTAATAGTAGCAATATGAATGTGCATATACTTAATTATTGCTAAGTATTTATTTCTCTGTGGTTTGGGCCTTTAAAAATAAATAAATGTGAACACCAACGCAAAAAATCATTTTTCTTGATTTCGTCAAGTCTAAGAAGATTAAAACAGAGCATAATTATTGAGGGGATATTTCATCTGCTTAATTGTTAGGTAATCCTATAGCATCGTCAAGGCTGGACACTCACCCATCGTTTGAAATTTCAGACACGAATCCCGACGATTAAATGATCAATATTATATTTAATTATGATTCACCGTTACAATCTGGCCTGAAATTGACTTCGTTAGCTATACAATTTTAGATTAAATACATTCTTAGCTGCCGACCCCAATCAATAAGAGTTAATTGCCATTGGAATACACGTTTCCAAAACAAATGTACATCCCAACACTTGAGAGCTTGCCTGCAGAAATAATAAGTTCGGTCGTAGTGCGATGTCACTTTTGATAGCGCCGCAACATTTCGAAGGATGCTGCCGCTGCTCAAATTTTACGCTGCCGGCGGCAGATTTCACGGTCTGCCTGAGACGTTTAAAAGTTCGAAGCTCCCGAAACAACAAGCAGCCAAAGTAGACACCGGTGACAGCGATTTTGTTCCGCAGGAGGGTGAAGAGGGCGCGAGCACATGAACGAATCGGGGGATGGAAGTTACCGCCGCTGGAAATCGACGAACAAACTTTCCCTACGCAACCATGTCGCGAAGCTGGGTAATCGAGGCGTGAATGGCAGATACGGATTAAAGGGAGAACTTTGTTTCTGGATCTTCGCTGCCAAGGGAGAGGTGCTTTTCCAGCTAACTTTATCGCATAAACCCAGGTAGGAATATGCAGATGAGTTAACACTTAAATAGAAAAATCAAATGTTTGAGTTACAATATACTTGTGTGTTCGGAACTTGGAAACTGATTCCTATAAATGATGTAGTGTTTTACAACTGTTCATAAAATCACTTTTTGAAGAAATTTTAAGGATTCAAAACTAACAGTGTTTAGTTATGATTTGTAGAATTTCTTTAAGTTTTTATTTTTTCAGCTGCTTCGGTAGAAATGAAATCTAGAAAAACTTTGATCGTTATCCGATTCTTCTTTTGATGAACTTTTAAAAACAAGTTAAAAGCATATTTCGTACTGTGAGGTAAATTTCATTGAGGAATGATGAAACTTCTGGTTTTGAAATTACATGCATCTAAGTTATCGCTCCGGATACGAACAAAGAAGACGAATTTTTCTGATAGATGTCTTGATTTGCCGCAAAATCTAAAAAGTGCCGCAAACGAGGCACTTTGAAAAACTTCACTACCAAATAAAATTTCCTGGCAAAACTAACTATTTTTACACAAATTGAAGAAGTTTTACAGAAAGATTTTATCTCTGTGCAACTTTCTCAATTTACTTGAAAAACCAGCTACAATCAGCGAACTCATTTCTCTATTTTGCAAACATTCTCACGCTACTAATATTATGTATTTTCACTTATTTATCTACTGCCAAGAAAAACCTTACTAACTATTGATGGAAGAGTTTGAAACTCTTTAAAACATGATTGATACAATTATGTGTTCATCTTGCTATTATTGTTATATAGTCGTTGAAAAGTAAGACATGATTGTTTAATTGTAATAGTTATTCGAAATGAACGGGTTTGTTTGAAGAAAAATAAATGTACTATTCTGTTACAGGAATCATAAGTAAAATGTATATAAATTAAACAATAATGTTGGACAGAATTTAACTATGAGAGTGAATTTGTTTTTGAATATATTTAGTTTTGCGATTTTTTCCCAATCATCGTCATCATACAACTTTCTTTTCGAAACAGTCGTGGGTAATGCGGGTAAAACTAAATGTCGAGAATCGAAGTTATTTCAAATTTTTTGCGGTTTTGTCGCATTTTTTCGGCACTTTCTCTTGGTAACATTCAAGTTGTTAAATGTCAGCCAAAAATGTTTCCAGTTCATCGACCGTTCTTTAATTACATTTTTCAACATTGTTTAGATTTTATAAATATCTGTCAAGGTACAAAAATGTGTTACAAATTCGGATACTTTTTTAGACTGATCTACGGAATTCACAATATAATGGTGATCCCGATAAAATACTTTTATTGAAAAATGTCTGTGGTTAATCAGAACTCAAAAACAGAGGTTCGGTTATATGATAAAATTTTATAATTAAATCGTTTATCTCCATAAAAAAAAATCACTGGTTGAGGCTTAAAAAGTGTATCAACATTGTTTAAATAAACTGACAATAAAAATCATACGAAGTTATTTCAATAGTTGAAAAAAAAATTTTCATTTTGATGAAAGTATTTATGTAGAAGATCAAAGTTCTTTTTATAGCATAAAGACATTCTGCGCAGCCTAAAAAAATGTGAACAGGTTTATCTTCCATCGTTTTTTATACAATTATCATAGAAATCGGTATACATTTTTTAATTAGCACAGTAATTTTTAACACTGCAGGATTGATTAACACAAATATTACCAGTGCGATGACATCCTACATCCGTTTTGTTTAATTTCAATGCATTCGATTCCAATTTGCATTTTTACTTCAAAAAACCGGATTATCAAGCTTGTCACGGAAGTGTAGAGTCTGTATTACATAAACGAATAACATAAAATTCAAAAGATAATATCACAATTAAATAAACTTTACTTCATATGACCAAGTCTTATTCATTAAGAATTTGCATGTAAATGAGCAAAACTTTTAAACATACAATTACATCAAAAATAGTTTCTCTACATTATAGAGCTTATGAACCTATCTTGGAAATATTCCAATCGTACGCCAATAAATAATTTCTTTCGACCCTGAAAACAAAAGTATTTAAGACTCACTATGTGGTACACACACACACACATGTATATATATATATATATATGAATATAAACACGACGGTCGAATCATATTTTTTTCCTTTGAACAGCCCATAATTGAAGTTGTCATTCAAAACAAATTTAAGCACGTTCAAACTATAGCTATATTTTATAAGCAACCAAAGTATCATGAAAGACGAACTACTTTATCGAAATGGACACTTAATACGCCCTCAACACTTTAGAACATGAATTATTATAATTGTAATGCTTTGACTATTCAACACCCGCATACATTTTTCATTGTCAAATCGGTGTTTGAGAAAAAAACATAGCGAACAGTATCGAACGAACGAGTTGCCCTCGCGGCGATTCGCAGCCGCGTGAGTGCGTTTACACAACCACGCGAACAATTGTTGCGAGAGCGAACGCGAATAGGGTACCTGATACGTGCTTACAAGCGACACATGGTCTATTGCGATTAAATGTAGCATTGCGCTCTGAATTAATTACAGAATGCGAGTTTTCAAGTGCACTCTCTTTTCCAGCGCTCATTTGAGTCCTGCTGAGTCATCGCCACAGAGCCCAAGTACTCGAGTCGCAACCAAATCGCTTTAATGGAACAACTGTTACGTAGCGCCTTCGTATGAGCCGCTCAAATCTGTGGCCTCAATACAACGCGTTAAAAATCTCATCCGTATAAACTCACTCCCTTTCCAATTACACCTTCCAGCAATTTCAATTAATTTCATCAGTCTATCGTGTTCCGTTTATTGCACTTCTATATCAAGCAACTTTCAATCGCATACTTAAAGAGGATTTTGGTTTATCCTACTCTCAAGAAGAAATACCCACATGCCATCATAAATATACATAATACTTTCTTTACAGCATAAGGGCTCATTGAGGGATAATTTTGTGAAATATAAAAATGTGGTTTTACCTATATGAATTTTAAGCTGTTAGCGTAATGAGAACATAAATTGGATTATAGTTACACTCTATAATTAAAATCTGATTACAGCAATCTAATTTTGAATGCATCTACTGATACATCATGAAAAATAACATTTTGTTTAGTACTAGAAATTGATTATAAAATTAATGTTAGTGAAATTCGTAATGCGAGAGTTACAAAATAGAGCGCTGAGGCCAAAATGTTAATTTAATGTTAATGACAGAAATTATTAAAAGTTCATAATATCGAAAATCAATAGACTGATAGATGGTTTCGTTTGCCCAACACCACGACTCAGTGCACTGTACAAGAGAGATAATGTATCGGAAAACATTCTGATGAAGTGCCACCGTAATTGAGTGAGACGAACAAATATGAGCGACTCGTCGACGATGCGTTTCGTAATGCACACATTTTGTTCGTTTCGTCGCATTATGAAATTACAGATATTAATGCGTCAATGGAATACAAAAAAGAGCCGAATAAGCCCGACCGATAAAGCAACGTGCTCGTAAAGTTGAAAGTATTGACGTGGCTTTATGGCTTTACGAAATGACTAGATGAATGCCACTAACGTAACTTTGCTTGCAAACCCAAGCTCATCCCGTTTCGATTTATGATGCAATCAGACAGTACGACGTACCACGCAGCTCATAAAATACAACAGACTATGCTGCTGCCACCACGTGAATACAGTCCTAACTAGGAAAATTAGTTGACCATTGTAATTTGCAATGCGTATGTTTAATGTGCTTAATTGTGTAACATTTAATAAGCGGCAATTGTACAGAGCTTTATCTAATTATATCACAAGCGATAGATTTAATCACGTCCTGTAATTTTATTCGAATTATTCTCATTCGATGAAAATGGTACATCATTTGAATAGTTCGAAAATTCAACACAATGATCAAGATATATTAGAAAAAATTTTGTAGTGAAAGTTCACTTTGAAACGAAACATTATTCTTTTTAAGACGTATATACAATATCTTTTATTTTACAGCATTTGAACGCTGACTGATCATATTTAAATGTGCACTTTTACACTTTCTTTATTTTGAAAAGTCGAGTAATACTTCGGATTTAGATCTATACTGCAACAAGTATCGTTTGAGAATTATATAATACTCAACAATTTTTCATGTATTCGATTTTTAATATTAAAAAAAGAAAATAAAAAAATAACAATATTACATGGATGAGAATTTCTTAGTCGTCCATATGTCCAAAAACAACTAAAGTTGATTTAACGTGCATTACGAAAACTATGAAGTCTCAAAAAATGTGTTGAAAAGTAGGATATATCTTATACCTATTTTAAATGCAGACATCCTATTCTTCAACAACTGTTTGACGTGTAATAAGTTTTAAGAAAATATAACTTTTTAAAAAAATTATTGAAAAATTGTTTTTTAAAATTTAAAAAAAATGTATTTAAAATGCAATTTTTATTTTCTTTGATATAAATTCATCATTTTTTACTATTCATCAGTAAAAAATTATTATTTCCTAGAAAATTTGTATAATGGTGTTAATATGCTATTGATAAAACAATGAAAGTATATTATACATAAGATTGTGTAATTCTCGATCTAATGAATTATTATAAAGTCAAGATTTTAGGCGAATTTACAATCGAACAGACCATCAGGATCATTGACGAATGTTCTAAAGCGTAATCGAAATATGGCAGGTGACATAAAACAAATCTGCATGAGAATCTGATTATTATACTCTTTGAAATAAACGTTAGTAACTCACTTCATCGGTTCGTTTTTGATTAATTCAAAAAAGTGCACCTCTATGTAAAACTGGCTGTACGTACTCATTCTTCCTGGAGCAGCTCATCCGCCAATTTGTTCAAATTGCATTTTCACTCAAGTTGCAATAGACCACGGTTCTGATCGAGTTACGCAGTTTTATAGATTTTCAATACCATTTCCAACGAACTCTTGAATTCCTCGTAAATTGAACAGTTACTCAAAGAACTAACGAATCACGACGGCCACGTAAGGATATCGGTAGTTGAACTTCAAAACGCTTTATTTGGAAATTGTCTCCACCAAACTGCCAGATATATTTTTAGCTTTTTTCATTTAAGTTTTAAACAAAAGCTTCAAAGTTTCAGATTGTATCATCATTTCTCGTGTAAAAACGAAAAAAAAAAATTAGTAACAGCAATGCTATTGAAACTGATTTCCTATTGCAATGTAAATAGGTGTTTACCATCGTAAACTCGAATCTTATTCAAGCGATAAACGCAACGTAACCCGGTATTCTGATAACGTGACATTTGTGTACGTCACGTGATAAATGGTACCTTCACTGTAGCCCTCTGTTAAGATAATGTCATCTATCAGGGACGAAATAATTATCTACGTGAAGCAAAAAGTTATGCGCTGAGTCATTCATCTTAAGCAATAAAAGTTTATTATTGGAGCGTTTAGGACCTATCAACAAACGAGGCAGGATAAACGACCGACTTGAAAATCTGTTGGACTTGGTAAACAAAAAGTTATCCTATCTCGGTTGGCTCGTTTTTCAACCATGTCTAGGTGTATATCGAACGCAAAAATTACCACTATCCTTAATGAAATAGCTGTGTACAAAAGACGAAACGGACTAAAAGCGGAAACTTTGCGTGACAACAAAGAGAGACAAGATGAGGGTTTTGTTTATTCCCTTTGTCCTTAGTTCATTCCTCTTTTTTAAACCGCGCTAGATGGAATCTAGGGGAAGCAATTACGTAGCTTGTGATTTACCAATTAATTCACGAGGGTAACTTCGCAACTTTGTATGTCTTAAGCCCTTCGCTTCTGGTCCTTGAAATGACAGTTCATTCAAACAACGTTTCATATTCCACTGATTCTAGAATATATCTGTATAAATTAATTATTAACAACAAATAAATTTTTATCGAATCGAATGTTGTCAGTTCAATAATGAGTTGTTGAATTTTTAACAAAACGTCAAAAATGTCAATCTCATTTTTATTAATAGAAGTTGAACTTCTGAACGTATTTTAATCGATTGCGTCGTTTAATGAAATGCAAATGATTGAATTCTATCCGAAGAATCTGAAACATCGTAACCAATTTTACGAATGGTCTGAACAGATCAAATTGTAGATGTGACGACAAAGTATCACAAACCGAATCGCTCTTCTCTACAGAGTAATATCAAGGAATCCTCATTGCTGTTCGGTTGGAGCTCAAACCGGAATTCCTCACAGTGGAAGGATCCATCGAGAATAGGTATATGCCTTGAAAGTGGTACCCCCTGTAAAATCATAATCGGTAGTCAGCGGTAATGATCGAGCACACTACCGGAATTTCCATAATCGAATCGACCGATCGTGAACTTGCCTTGTCGACCAAGCTGTCGCCTCAACCGGTGCAAACGTATTCGGAATTCACGGGTCACTACACCGGAAATTTATTATCCACAAGCGAAAGATGACAGATACGATGAAACAAGTCGGATAAAAACAAAATGATGTCTTATTGCGTAAACATTCTCGAGAGGGTCTATTTGAATCTTGTTTATGTAACATACATTACATGAATTGTTTGATAAGCAAGCACTAATATTTGTTATCAAAATAAAGTGAGGCTTTAAATAAAATTATATGTTACAAAAATAATCGCATTCGAATAAGATCAAATATAAGCAATTGAATTAGATTTGGTTGAATGGGATTGGCAAATCGGAAATATTATATCGAAAAATTTGTTCGAAATCAATTTCCCTCGAAGAATCATTCGATCTTGCTACATCTTTTGATGCGTCCTGTAAGAAACCTCCTCCTAGATTATCCAAAGAGATTTCTTCAAAAGAAGAATCGATTTTGATCCGATGAAGTAACCACAAGCTAGGTCAGACACCGACAAGGATAGGCTATACAGTAGCTGGTTAATCTAAATTGAGGTGCTTCATACACACGAGTCGCTGATCCCTCGACTACTTCTAAATCCTGGATCATGAACAAAAGCCTACGGATTGAGCTTCGAGCGAGCACTACTTTATACCCCCTTACCATTTATTGATACGAAATAGCCAATCATAAAGATAATGTATTCTTTTTACAATATCTTGATTCATTATAAGATTTATTAAATTAAATATAATTTCAGCGATATTCAATATGTTCATAGGGTTTTTATCTTTTTTTCACTAAGCAGAATGAATTGCGATTTCTGATATTATGATTCGAAAGTGTAAAGATGAATTTTAAAGCATAATTTCAACTGACTAAATAAAGATAAACAGGATAAATCGAAGAATATTATTGTTATTGACAGACGCAATTTTTCAACACGCAAATAAATTGATTCCCAGAACAATCAAGGGCAGACATAAAAAGCCCATAATTCAATTCTTTTATTCGATAAAGTTTGATGTATACAATTGTTATCAACGGAATGACGTTCTTCCAATTGCGAAATTGAAAGCTCGACAAACGAATGAAGCACAAATACCTCCTGCTTACAGGAATCATAAAACTCGAATGATAAAAACTATATTACCGTCATCTCGGCGTAATTTGTCAAGTCTATCTATCGCATAATACGAAGTAGACGATTACAATGCTTTTGTTGAGATCTTTTTACGTAGACGACTCGAGTCTTCATATTTGCAAATGAGTTCTTTGCAAAGCTTCGATCTTTC
This sequence comes from Psix sp. ZL-2020, assembly GCA_022817045.1. Lineage (NCBI taxonomy): Eukaryota > Metazoa > Arthropoda > Insecta > Hymenoptera > Scelionidae > Psix > Psix sp. ZL-2020. Next base: position 27,847 of record JABFQD010000365.1, read on the forward strand.
TGGTGTTTCCTTTGATCCTATTGTTCGTCGAGTAAGGATAAGGTAGGTATGTAGCGCCCTCAGGGAGCATCGTAGCGTTGCGAAATTCAACAAAAAAGCTCTCGTGTTTGACGAATGAGGAACTTTC
>JABFQD010000366.1:0-27943 GCA_022817045.1 Psix sp. ZL-2020
TTTCAAGCACATCCAAAATTCGCTTTGCGCACGTCAAAGTTCGCAAAACTGAATATCGTTTGTCAACGATACGTGGCACCTGTCCGCAAGGTATGTCGTTAACTATCAACAGATGTATAATTACCTCGAAAGATACTATGACAAATAAACAAGCCTAATTGACTCAGAAATAAACTTAGAGCCTTTACGCGCGACGCCGTTGTCTGACTGGATGCGAGGGAGGCAAAGAGATGAGGGACAGTTGAACCGAGGAAAGAGTAGAGACCGAGAAAGTGGACGCTTCGACTGAAAAAAGAAGAAGAAGAAAAACCCGACCATGTGTTCGTATATTCAAAGTTTTGACTTATGCCAAAATGATCAGGCTTTGTGTCTGCGACCAATTTCACCGAGTGTCCTTATTCAAGACACCATAGTTATTTTCATGACAACGTCGCTAACGCAACTTACGAGTTGCCTTCGAGACATCTTAATATAGAACATAAGCTAAGATCATACGTTCTCTATCGAAGCACCAACGAATTACCGATGTTTATTTTCTGAATATGATATCTCACTTCCGAAGCACTCCTTCAACACGACGTCTCATTTTAACATGTCTGAGACAGAGATATGTGTTACGGATAATCTTCTAGCTCCCTTGACTTCATGTTTTGATTCTAAAATGATGAATATTATCCTGACTTTTTTTACCTATGGCAATTTAAAATTAAGATCAAAAGAAACTCGCGATTATCAATTTAGAACGTCTGTGACAAAATAAAAAACATATAAGATTTTGTTTTAGCTACATTTCAAAACGGATAATTATCTTCTGAAATAATAGTTGTACATGTTTAAAAAAATATGTCCTCCTAATTCAGTACGTGATCAAAAAATGACGATTTTATTTTAACATGTTATCAGGTTTTTTCTACAAAATCTTCCATTGTAATGAACTCAGTGGTTCTATAGTAAATTTAAGTTGACTAATCTAGGAGATATTCTTCGAAAGACAATCAGACACTGAGTATGATACGAGCGGTTTCTTGTTCTGAATAAGAATGACAAATTCTGATCGGAACAATAAAAACAAACTTCTTGTAAATCCATTATATATACTCAAATTTAGCAAGTCATGTGGAAAGTTGAGTTGTGTACACTGAGTAAGTAATCGATACAAGAGTTTTGTAAATAAACGATGTTTCGACATGTTGAGGAAGAATGTTTTTTCAGATTTGCAAATATCTGAAAGATCATGCATTAATTGCATTGTCACGACTGAGGAGAATTTGTATGCGCTCGTAAGAGCAAATACAAAGGTCTTTCTAAGCAGAGGAATGTCAGTCTAATTTTCACCGAAATTCAATGATTTATGCAGCGTGAGTGTCGATGGTTCGAAATGAAAGACTGTCTCTAGTAGTATGTGAGTACCACTGACACACCCACCTCATCTCGTCGTCTTAAGAGTAAGTGTCGCACGTCGCAACACTAAATATAACATCGTAAATATAGATGATATTTACAAGGCGAAAATATTTCTAAGCGATGTCGCTCGTTGTTCGATACAACGTAAGAAATATATGACGAGAACGCCTTCTCACCTAGTCTCGAAGCCGCATTATTTTGCACGCAATTTTCTTTTCGTTTCTTTTTCATTTAGACGGGATTTAATATGAATATTAACTATGCTCAACAGAGTCAAATGTACATCTATTTATGGAGTAAAGCAAATTCAATCTGCAAATCTTTATCCGCTAATGAGAATTTCTTAGGTTTTAACCTACAGAGCGACAAAGTCGATTGTCACGAAGCCATTTTCCCGAAGTTACGAATGAACAATAATGTAGAGTATATATTGATGCACTCGTAAACAATTAATAATTTGATATTTGCGCAATAATGGATATTTTTAATTGAAACTTGAGGAGAATGCAAATGTTTGCACGACAACACAAAAGCTTTGATACGGAGTAATTTCTGCGAAGCTGGAAACAATAGTCGCAAATGTTGAAAATCAATTAGGAGTGATTCTGAATAAGTAAAACAGGTTCTGTGACTTTCAGTTCTTTGTTGCAAAACTCGTTTCACAAAACCCGAAATATTGAAGACAGATTCCCACGATACGACAATGCGATTACATTTATTTTAATAATATGAGCAAAATATGATTCCGTGGAATAATAATAATAATCGTTACAGTCGTCCTTATTCCGAGGTCGTATATTTCTCCACGAATTATTAGAGAGCATGAAATCTGGGAATAGCGACGTTTTCTGAATAGTTCGAAATTTCTAGATGTAACGAGTTCGGATCGTAAAATGAAAACCGTTCTTTATGATATCGATCGCTTTTATGAACGACGTTTTGCTTCATTAATTATTTTCCAAGCAAAAAAGCGCGCTTCGTTGATGATGCCGCAACCACTCGAAATGCTTTCAAAGTGAGTTTTAAATGATCAGCCGATTATTACAACTGATCTTTCGGAGCTGCGTATGAACGGGACATTCTTTTCATCGAGTATTGCGTATGCAACTGAGCTAATGACGGTAGTCATACTTCAGTTCGACATGCTGATTCATGAGCTCATAAATTCATCTCTACGTCACGAGATCCGCGGGTACCGATTTCTCAGAACTGGCTTTTGATCTGAAAAGATAAATTGGTGGCACGTATATTGCACCGCCATGCACTGCGCTCCCAGAGGAAAGCTTTCCGGAGGATGTCGCTGTGAAATTACCCATTTATTGCTTCATCTTCTGATACAGGTGGAGCACAAATTACACTCACTCCTGTGATGACAAAAGATCGATATATTCAATCCACCGGTGACACTGCGCTTGTCAGACCATCGATGTTATTTTGGCCTACAATTTTGCAACTTCAAACAATCATTTGATTCATTTAAATACTCAAACAAGCATATAAATCAGCCGAATTGACAACAAGGTTAATGTCAGATATTTAAGCGATGCCAAATATTTTGATGCTTCATTTAATATCTCAATATTGTAATAACATACATAGAAGCTCTTGTTGGCATAACAAATACATTCTTGAACTACGCTGTAACGAAGTAATAAGGAAATGAACGCTCAAATTAATGCGATGTCTAGAAAATTTCATTAACCCAATTGAAAAACTTGGCTCATCGTATGATCAAAACTATTTTAGACAATATTGATACCTGATGTTTGATTTTGAACATTTCAAAAAAACACATCTTACAAAAGATGTAATTTCATTTGTTCAAATATTTCATGTTTCAAAGGGAAAATTGATATTTATTTAAAACTTCAAATTTTGTGCTTATGATAATCGAGGATATTTTTACGTTAATTAGATTGTATTTTGATATATTTAATTAATTCACATATCGTCAAAAACTATGCCTGAAACATGCGTTATTATTACATTGTTTGTTTATCAGTTGTAATATTAGTTGTAAAAAGGCAATCAATAAAAACAGTGAATATTTGAAATTATCATTTGAAAGTGAGCGTATGTATTTTTATCAAATTAATAAGCACATCTGACATTTTTGCTACAAAATAAGAGACACAAGACACTTCTTGTTACACTGGATGAAATGAATCCGTGACAATCGTATAAAGTTAGTGTAGTGAGCTTGTTTGTTACACTTAACATCAAATTAGCAAGATGTGATGTATTTGATTAGATCATGTACAAGCCTTTTGACTCTGCGAAAACACGAAGGAGAGAGAGCGAGCGACAAAGATCAACGAAAAGAGAAAGAAAAATGGTCCGCATGCGGTACACTTTGGAGTACACTCGTGAATTTCGAGGGTGGTTTTCGTTTCACAGAATTGATTAGATTCAGTTATTAATATTCTCTTCTATTCCTTACTTCATTTCCGGACCCGATTAACTTTGCGCTAATAGCGTGACGACGTCCACTACGCCTCGGAGACGTCCATCATCGGCGAAGTCACAGCGCAACAAACTTTGAAAGTGTTCGTGCGTGTCTAAAATATGTGAGTTTATTCTTGGGGACAATTCTGATTATATAAAATTACCTATGGCTAATTTGGCGAACTTTCAAATGACCAGTTATCAGAAAAAAATTGTTCAATTTGGCTAGTATCCGCAACGAGATTTAATGATGTTTTTCAATTCGGTTTTGTTTGTCAAAGTTGCGCGAATATTTTCACAGTGTGATTCTCATCGTACACTAACTTATTTTCAATTGAATGAAGCCCAGAATATCTTTAAAAATAATCTCAAAGGAAACATCTTTCGAACATTTCAGTTAATTAATAGCTAATGACAAAATGAATGTATGAAATTGAATAACACGTGTGCAGATTCGGATAAACTGTTTGTATATTGGGTGTGTGTGTGTGTGAGTGTGTCAATGTAGCGTGGAATAAAAGGAAAGATTTGCTTCTAGAAAGAGTGGTCAAGGCATACGTGACGGCGTGTCGGCAAGCTCAGAGAGATCTTACAGACTGACAAAAAACTATGCAGTGGGACCGATATTCTGTGAGTAATGTTAACGCGTGTATCACACATGCTACTCACATTTACGCCTAATATTCCATGTTCAAAGACCTAGGATGACTCAAACTATTGACTATAACGTCCAATCTGATAACTTTATTCGTACAACATACCACACTTATATGAAATACATTTTTGTACATAATAATAATTTGATTTTTCGAGATAAAAGACGAAATATTTGTGAACGTGAGAAACAGAGGTCTGTTTTGAAGAATTCATTCCATTAATTGACTGAAATGGAATTTTATTGTAATCAAAACATTAAAATGAATTTTCGAATCAACCGCGCAGGTTCATTTTGATCATTATAATGAGACAGATTTTAAATGCTAATTAATCAACGAATGAATAAATTTATCGACTCTGGGAGGTTTGAAAAATTGTTGAATGGCGGGGTTTAAGATGTTTTACGGTTGTCCTAGTTTTGTAGTAAGGTACTTGGACACCGTATTTATACCGGAACAAAACGAACAAGACAAAACGATAATCATTTAATACATGCAATTGAACACAACCACTCGACGAATAACTCAAGAAATCATTGAAACTCTTAAGTGCAATTGAGCGCGAAATTATCGTAAAGAAGGGTAAAAGGAGTGCGCCATTAAAGAGATCGTATCTTCTTCCTGAAGAAATAAATATACCTGACTGACAACAAGTTGCGTTGAACTTGGCGTTAAGAGTTCATTCAGCATCATTCCTTACTATATTTATAGTTTAATTTGTAGCTCAGGACCTCGCGGGTTGCGTGTATATTTGTCTGGTCGCTCAACTGTGGTCATCCAGCCAGCTTAAAATTCAATTTGCTTTTTTGCACCATCACAAAGCAAAATGAATACTGTTTATTTTAAAATATGAGTTTCTTTGAAATGCAGGCAAAATTATCACCTATCAAATGTAACAAACGACGTTATAGTTACACTAAGACGTTCTTAAAGGTAGCATCTATTTCAATGCTTCGTATTGTCTTTGAAGAATTCATTTCGCCGAGAGTATATAGATATAATAAATGATACTTAAAACAAAGATGAAAAGAATTATAGCTTGCCAAATTGTGCAAAAATAAACCAATCAAAGAGAATCTGCGCTTAGATCAGCGAGATGTATGAACTGTAACAACTCTAGTGTTTTCATGGTGGAACAGCATAAATCATTAGTTTATGGTTACTGCGAGAGGAGTCAAAGAGGCTGCAGCCATCGCACATATTACCGAAAGCGTCTGTGTCGCATTGCAGTCACGCTGTCGCTCGTCAACGGAGTATTTATGTTACGCAGGGCAGTCGCGAATGGGACAATATTTGTCATTTGCGTGAATCCGAATCAATAAATGGCTAGTTTGGCTCATTTTTCGCACTGCCGGAACATCATTCGGGGGGGTAATAAACCGAATTCCGCTGAACGAAAATCTCGAAGACACAACAGTTCGCAAATAGTCGGGTCTTGGAAGTAGCGTAAATTTCGTAGTTACACCCACCCACCGGGGCTTCCGCCAAAAGCATTTGTCTCACTGATTTCTGATTGAACAACCGTCGGCCGAATCGGAGCGACGTCGCAATTTCGTTTGTGGGCGAAAATTTAGTCTCGCTGACCGCCAATTAATTTCACCGCGAAGCACTTATCTGTCACTATTACAGAGCACAAGTTTACTGCCGCTGGCGTGCTCTTATGCCCGTCGTCAAGCTATTCTAACACGAATCTATTTATTTTCTCGTAATCACTTTCACGGAATTAATCGTCTCGAGCGATATTATTTATCGCGGCATAAACGCACGCTAATGCTATTTGCAAAGGTTTTGATTTTACACGCTAACGAAGTGCACTTTGACAATAATTATTTTCGAAAAAAAGGAAAATGTATAATAATAACAACAACAATTCTTCTGCGCCGAAAAGTCTCGTTATTTGTTCCTTTGCTCGACGAGTGTCATTACTTGCGTTTCAACCGAACACTGTCGAGCACCGCGCTGTGTTTGGAAAAAAATGCGAGTGAAGTAAAACAATATAAGAACGAATGCCTTAATTGTCATGTGTTCTTATTTCCCGTTCTAGGGGAAATTATTTTGGTCGCAGAACCGAAACTCAAAGGCCGCGAAAATATATAAAAACCAGACGAATAAAGAGCGAAGTGCACAGTGTACCTAAGTACACGGCAATTAAACGCTACGAAGGAGTATTTCGTTGATGAGGGGACTAACGATTAAAGCCTATCCATGAGGGCGAGTCGCAAATGTGAATTCGCGCCTGCAAACCTGCTTCGCCAACCAGCACAAACACAAATGTTTCACGTACGACATCTATGCACTCGACCCAACATGATTATTAACCTACATATGTGTTTACATTTCAACTCCGAAGGGCACAATATTGTTGGGGGTAAAGCTATCTAGTATACAGACTCTTCAAACGTTATGATGTGGAACTCCTGATTTCATGCAACATTTAATTACTATTAATTTGGAAATGATCTAGTTGTTACCGTCATCTATAATTCATTGTCATCATTTTTTTATTTCAACGTATCTCACTTTTTATCGAATTCATCTTCATATTTATCATCATTTTGATTTGATAATTCTTGGATCCTGAAAACGCCAGATCGAGCCAATAAAAATGATTTGGAGGGGGATTTCGTCGTAGGTTAATTGCAAAACTGAAGAACCCCCGAAGCTAGTAGAAGCTAGAAAATTCGAGCCCAATAGTTGAGCAGACACTCTTGGTCGAGCAGAAGCATTTGAAGTCAAGCGACTAAGGGTGTGTACCAATTATACAGACAACTATTGTGCGGCTCTCATTAAACGACGCCAACAAATTCGATTACTTCTGGTTCCAAAATTTGCCGCTCAGTAAACGGCAGTGGAATCGCAAGTATCAGTCGACCCTTCCTTTATTCGACAGGAGGGTAGGTGGAATACGCCTGAGACCATTTTCCTTCGGCCGAGGTATTAGGATACTTCGGCAAATTTATTTTATTACTAAACACGAAATTAATGCTCACTTCTTGCTTTACGATACACGATCCCTACTAAGAAAAACTGAACAAATTAATTCCTTAATCAGTTCGGAGAATTCTCGGTTCTCTTATTACAATTTGGTTCTCTTCCGTACGATAATGTTCATGTTCGTTATTGCGTTTTTTAGTATCACAACAGCGATAATGATGTTTTTACTATTGATTGGTCAGAAGGTGATGTTGATATGCTAAAGTGTCCACCGATCTTTTGATAATATGTAATAAATATAAAGACTCTTAAGTGCGATATTTTTTATCGTGAAATATATTTAACTCGATTAGATATGAAAGCCTCAAGATTATTATAGACACTTTCAGAAGCTTCATTTGAATAAATTGTGAAATATTCTCAACATTTTGAACGTCGGAATGACATATTTTATACATATAAACGTGAAGAAAGCATGGAAAATGTAAGTAAGTTAGTCTTTTAAATATATAAATACGACTAAGTCAAATTTTGCTCAATGTAGGTGGAAGAATCTTAATTTTTACAGTACATTTGAATATAAATTATTTCGAAATGTTATGCACTCATTATAAACACGCTTTAGAGCATAATTTATTTGTCCTCATAAATTTATTTTGGCCTTAAAATCAGTCAAAAGTAATGATTCATTATTATTAACGAATTATTTATTACTGTCTGTATATATTTTCATCATTCAAAGCACTTTTCTAATTTTCCATTGCTTTATTTTTTAGCTGCTTAAATATATTATGAATATTTTGATGAAATATCACAGCGGAAAAAATGATCTTTCTATAATAAAATTCCTGTATGAAAAAATTTTATTCGATATTTTAAGTTTTCTTTATACCTTGCAAATATTTTGCAAATCACTTGAACACTTTCAGTGTATTATGATATTTTTACAAAATACACATAAATATATATTTTAATTTATATTAGTTCCGTATAATCAGTTTGTACAAATGTGAACTTGATCATATAATAATATCATCAATTTGATAAGTTATTTTTCGTTTGACTTATATCAATGTTTTTTCACAATTTTCTATTATAATTTTTTATTTTTCTAACTGTAGAATTATATATGATATACCATTCAAATTGTTATACACGACATTAAGAATTGGTAAAATTGATGTATATATTATATATGATATATATCTTTCAATAAAATAAGAATGTTTTTACTAATTAATAGATTATTCTCTGTTATTGTATCTTCTGGACCATTTAAAAAAAAAATCTTGTAATAATTATTTGTTGAAACATATATCTGAGAATAAAATATAACAAATTTAATATATAAAGATACATTATATATGATATATTCTACATATATGAATGTATATTATTACATTTTAACATAAACTCTTTATCTCTACTAGCATAATCTTCACGATATCGTTCATTCAACTCGTAAATGTGCGCATTTCTTCATTTCTAATTAATGATAAATAAAAAAATGTTTCACTATATTGCATAAGGTCGTTGTTCAAATTCAATTCATTAAATACAAAGAGAATCTGCCGTCTGAAAACGTGCGTGACATTCTCTTAATAACCACATTTAACGAAAATTTGACTTTGACCGAGCGACATTTTGAAAGTTTTACGCGGAGGAAATAAACAAAGGCAGGATAACGCGGGAGGAAATAAAAAAAGAAAAATAACAGGTAAGCCGATGCTTGTAGGAACATTCCGATCCGCTCTTTCGTGACGATTCTCGCAGAAAGTTTAATGACTTTTTGTTAATTAACGCCGCGCTAGCCAGGCTTAGCATTGGAGTGGTCACTTTTTCTGGAATTCCATCCCCTGTTTCATCTCTTCTGACTACCCTAAACTGTCGTGCAGGGTAGTGGTTATCGAGCGTAGGACCTGCGTGTTTGTTATTTGTATATGAGGAATACTCTGCACGCGAAACAATTTGCCAGTCGATAAATTTTTATAGAAGGGCGAATACGTTGGTGAATAGGTGAAGGGCCAGAGGAGAGAATCCTCCCACTGAAACGGAATTGAATCGACGTATTTATGCGTTGTTTACAGGGCAAAAGGGTTACAACCCGCACTCGTGTAATTGTGCTGGCGTTGTTGCTTGCAGCCAATGGTGAAAATCCAGCTTGTCATTACGTGCATCGTTTTTCACTGCAATAGACTAATGCCTTTTAGTATTACTATTCAACGATAAAGGACTTTTTCATGATTATTGAGCGTTACAAAATATATACAATAGAGTTAGTGTTTGTTTGAAACGATCCCAATTTTGGCGAAGGGACTAAAAAAATGTGACGTATACAATGGAATAATATACATATATAAATGAATATAAATAGAATTTATTTTCAAAACATTTCAATTTTTACGTCAAAGATTGTATAAACTTATAATTCAAATGAAACTTTGACTATCTGCCAATATTTCACATTTTCAAATTACATTGCGCATAGAATCATAAAATGTCAGAACAATACAACAAGCGGTTCTTTATTTTATGATACTAATTCAGTATTTGCAAATACATGTTATTGTTACTTAAATTTGAATTAAATTACATATTGATGTATACGAATTGCGAAATAAAGTGGAGCTTTTTCAAGTAAACAATGTAATTTGGTTGAAAAAAGCAACGTAAAATGCAAGATTATATGGTAATTATCAATTAAGGTAAATTTTATGAAGCGTATATCATATAATATAGCAACATTAATATCACAATTTATGTTTATGCAAAAAGCCATCTGTTTACACTAGCCGAATATGTTCGATAATGTTCTCTCCGAATGTTATGTTTTTATAATATTCTACACATTGAACAATATCAAATATTGTTCATATGCCTCGTAGTTACGGTATATATGCGATTTATTTACAACAAACTGTTTTCTCCGCATTTTCGACATGGTTGACGGTAGAACAAATATATCGCGATTTTCCTGAGTCTGGTTCTTCTGCCTCTTTCCTCTATCAAAACACGTCGCGGTCTTTAAATAATTATGAAATAGAACAAAAGGAAAACGACGAGCGAAAAAATAACAAACGCAATTTTCGGGTCAGCTTGCAAAAATAAATTCGTCCTTGCTGCCGACAGTCACTAATTTAGTATTACTTTCAGAGCGATGCAACATTTTTAACTTTATTCTATTAACGTACAATGAGCCACATTTTTATTTTGCTTTTCAATCATCATAATATCAAATTGTCAGGTGAAAAAAAAACCACGCGCCAGCTGTAAAAAGTTTGAGATTGCTAAACAAACGATTTGCATTCTGCCGGATGCCTGTCATCCCGGCGAAATCCAATGCAAATTATGTCATTCCTATTTTCTGATCAAGAATTTTCATTAGCATCAAAAATCTGGGATAATCGAGCTCTTCTCCGACGCTTTGCATTTCTAGCAAGGAAGTTTTGCATCGCGACGTGTGCAGATTTTCGTAGTGCCATCTATTTTTATTTGGCCTGCTGCTGTTATAAGAAGTCGAGGTTTAGCAACAGAGGAATATAGACAAGTTGTATCTGGAGAATCAACCTAACTGGGATCGAGAATCTGAGCCAACGGCGGGGATGCTCTGAGCTCGCGGCGGGTAGAGAAAAGAGGATCGTCGGAGGAACGTCGAGAGACGAAACGCTGCTAACTGCAAGGAAACCAGGGACGAAAGCAGTCAACGATGGGGGTGGCGCAGCCGAGGGGAGGGGTTGAAGAGGCAATATAGGAGAAAGCTTATTATTGGAGTTCGCCGCTCTAGTAGAAGAGAACAAAATACAGCAGGCGAGCAGTGATTGCTGTTTCCAATTGAACCTTCGTGCGCCTCGCACGCTCCACCTGAATGAACGAGCTAGCGGAAAATAATCAAGCTTCGCCTAGAGCAACTATTTAGCTGTTTGTGTCGCTGCTACTACGTGTATCGAAGTTGCTTATTCGTAAAATGGCTATCGCTCGTTTATTTTGCCTATCAAAAGGACTGCCTCGTTACGGATTGCGCTGCGCGCATTTGATACCGCAATACGCCGCCGACGTGAGTCGAATGTAAGAAGACTTTCAAAGCCGACAATATGAAGCTTTGCTATTTTGATCAAACATTGTGCGATATTTTTCTCGTTGCACCGGCGCAGCCAAGGAGAGCTGGATAGAACGACTGTAGTCGAATGAAAATTACAAATTTACGACCAACTGTACATTTAACTTTGCCCGCTACGCTTTCCTCCAAATCAACTTTTTGTTTGTATTTTATTCAGCGAAAGCTCTCTTTTCAAAGATATCCAAGTAATGCAGTTTGGATCGCGCTGCAATAACGAAAACAAACATTTTTTTCATGCAGTACGTTTCGCATGAGATTTCTGCCGCTGTGTATAATGATTGCGCGGACATTTTGGCTGGCGAATACTTGAAAGAGTTTCTATCGTAAGTGATGAGAATGCGAAACCATTATTCTCGCAGGCTAAGCATGTTGGACTCTGGAGTGATCTATAAGTAGGCGAGAGTGGAGCAGCACCCTTGGCGCGAAAATTGTCCGAAGAACAATAACTCGCTAATCCGGTGTCTCAAGTGACGAAGATGTCACGCCAAGTGAAGATAACGAGGTTTGACATGTGTCGTCCAATTGCACCGTTGTCTTTTGTTTGACGGTGATACGCCAGCTGCGAACGATAGACTTTTTCGGTCCCTATGTCGCGAGCGGTGTGTAGGGTCTGAGTAATAAGTGGCCGCGGGTAAGGAGGTGACTGTCGAGTGACGAAGTGGTGGGTGCGGATGGGGCGCGGGGCGCGCGACGCTGGCGAAGTGAGAGGGAGTACTCATCCGCTGGCGCACTGCAACTAATGAGACATTGCTAAAGGGCACGGGGTAGGCTGCCGTCGGTATAGGCATAGCGCGCACATACGGGGATGCCTGGCGATACACTTCACCTGAGACGCTCCGCCGGAGTGCGCCAGATAGACAACGACAAGAGAGCACGCAGAAGAGAGAGCAGGCACAATTAAAACTGACGCTCCTAATGGCAAGTCAAACGCCGACGGGCTCGAGAGATTCTCGACTTTCCAATGAAGCGATTGTTTCATATTCTACGGCGTCCCTTCTTCAACTCACCTCTGCCCGACCCTCCTCGGCTTCCTGGCATCGACATACGCCAAGACCGTGGGTGCGACGGAGAGCCCCAACCAGCCGAGAAACCAGCTGGAGCGAGAACGTGCTCACTCTCCGAGTGGCTTCGAAACAGTGACGCGTCAAGCAGACTGCCTGTCGCTCGCAGATCAGAAGTACATTTTCTTCCATAAATACACTCGAAATACCTCTTGAATCTAGATAAGTTGCACTGTCAAAGTGGAAGATTCATTTGGATGAAAGTACGCCAGCTCCTTGATTAGCTTCCACGCATTTTTATTCCGCCTTCTGATATAGATGTTACTTTCCATGACCGTTTTTTGATATATCAAGATTTCCCTGCTTGGGACAAAAACAATCTTCTCAACTTGGCTTTTGTTCGCTTTTGTTTATTAATTTTCCGTTGCAACATTTAAAGACCAGATTGCTATGAAAATAACTATAGTGAAGAACTGCTTCTTCTTTCAAGGATCTACCTCAGGCAAATGATTACTTTTTTCCAAAAAGTACGAGTTCTCTGTTGTGTGTGCGATTAGCTGTTTAGAATCAACAAGTCATCAAGTGGCCGTTCAGCCGGAAAACAAGAGACCCACGGAGGAAATCAAGGAGACAAACTCAAGATGAGAAAAAGATTTACCCTAACGTCCAAGCAACAAAGAAGACGTCGTGTATACGTGTCCCTTAATTGCGGTAGTATAGCTTTTGTACTTTTGCATAATAACCTTCTCGCCCGGGCCAAACCATTAGCCCCGGCAAATGAACAAGTTTTTCATCAGCATTCCTCTGCAAATGCGAGCGAGCTTTTTCTACCTCAGAACAACCGCCATGATAAGTGCGCGATATTTTTCTTAAGCCCTCTGTTTTCTATTCTTTAAGATTTAATCGCAAAATTGTGAATACAACAAGGCTGCTAATCTTTCAAAGGCACAAATTTCGCGCGAAATAGCCGAAATTATAATTTGGAGCGTTTGACACTCGGCTAATGGGGAAGACCTCTTCTCTGGCGCTCCCTGTGTGATAGCTTTATTTTTTCCGCCTTGTTCACTCATCCGTTCTCGAAAACTCGCGACAACCCATACGATACAGATATATATCTGTCGACAATGTAGATGAAGACTACGTGTTCCTGTCTAAGTGGGCTTCTACTTAACAAGCTTTCGCGTATTGTGAGAGACCTGCTTAAAAGGAAACCAAAAATCGGGTTAAGTATGCACGAGTAGTCAGTGTTATAGAAGCACTAGTGAACAGGGGTGGATGACAAGTCGAGGTGCAAGAATCAGTGAAATCAACCCGACACCTCGGGGCAGCCTCTCATGGCATGCACTTTAGCAGAAGCTGTAGTGTCGCAAACAATAACAAACAAGCCTAATGAGAAAGACCTCTTGAATAGACCGTCTTCCAATGTCCGCTGGCTTTTTCTTTTGATGGCTACGAAAATGTTCAGACTGCGGAATAATTGTCTTGCGCGATGATTTTCATAACAATCCGGATATGTTTCGAGGCTCAACTGCATTGGTATAGAGTAAGCCATAAGAATTGACGCGACAAAAGTTAACATCGTTTGCAGTCGGCGTGACAAACAGCATAAACAATGATGAGTCGCTCGAAGAAAAATACAACTAATTGGTCTTTCTGAAGTTGAGTCGTTTGCAGCAAACAAGATGAGGATAAGAAGAAATGAAATATAAAAGGAGACACGCGCTCGAAAGCGAGATCTCGTGATATCTAGAATTCTGGAGCAGCGTTGAGTGTGTGTCGTGCTCTAAGATTCGCAAAAAATGTTTCAAGTTTGGAAAGATGAAAGGCGTGGGATTTCTTTTTTTAGAGTAGCCAAACGGACAAACTGGAGCATGTTTGGAGTGGCCGGATCGAACAGACAGCGGCGTTATCACTGGCGGCACCTCGTAATTGCTCGGACGAGACGCGTCGTCGCGAACGAATCCGGGCCGATCCAACTACGTAAACAATAGACCACCAGCGAGCAAATTCGTTTTCAAGACCAAGAAGCAATTTGGAACGATTTATCGTGAAAAGTAACTCCGCATTATGGATCGTTCAATGCGGATAAACTTAACAATACACAAAAGCAGCACTGTATCGGGTGTACCGAGGGCAAAGGCGGGAGTTAATAGGACCTCATTGTTACGAGGAGGAAATTCGATAATCGCTCGGCACACACCGAACCTCCTCGCGCGAGAACCTACATCCGGAAGTTAGGGGGAAGGTACGAAAGAGCGAACCTTAGAGAGAACTTTGACTAAACGCCGCCACGCTTCCTTAACCTCCCATTAATCAATATTATATCACCCAAAACGCTCCTTTGTTTATTGACTGCAGCCTAATAGGTTTTCGTCGACCTGCCACTCCATTCGACAACTACCAACACCGTCTTACAAAAACAAACATAAGACACGCCGCCATACCTCATCTTGATACATCAGCGCAGAATTTCACAAATTACTGCGCTATCTTGCGATACAACAGCTGATATATATTTTGAAACGCCAACGCCCGTTGCTCTCTGCCCAAATTTTGATCTATTGTATTTGAACGGCAGACTCCGGACAAAAAATTTGCTCCTGTTGTCATGTAAATTTCGCGCTCGCGCGCAACCGCGACTTTACTCTCCCAATAATCTTATCCTCCAATGATATATCATTTCTCGCCGATTTTGAATCATAGATGCTATTTGTAATAACCAACTTCGACTACCAACACAAACACAGCGTCGTACTTTAATTTTCCTCCCATCATGCGCAATGTACACATCAACCTGATTTTAGCCGAATAATGCCTGCTTTATTATTTGTTGTACTGGCGTGATATGAAACTGGCAAGCTTTCGGCAACATTTTCTGAACGAATAGTTTTAATTGCTCGAAAGTTTTTAAAACGAACAAAATGAATGGTTTTGTAATAATCCGTACACAGAATGACAAGTTTCATTTGTCACAGCTTACATCCGGAACGTCACGTTGCTTATTCTCAGCTTCACGAACGGAACGTTTGTGCGCGTGTTGCGATTGTGATATTGCGAATTATAAATTGCGAGGTGCTGCACACGTTCCGCGTATTATCGCCGCAAGAATGGAAACGCAATCGCAAAGTTGGCCCGGTTGCATAGCTACGAATAGCAGTGCGATGACTTCTCGGATTGTTAGAAGACCGCGTGCAACCAAACGAAATAATAAGTGCACAGGCTCGGATTCGGCAAACGCAAATTAAATATTGCTAAATTCAGCGCAATCGCGAGTGGGAGGCACAATCTTATATTTAATTATGCGCGAGCGTCAAACGTTTAGCGTGCTATCTTAATGACAGCTACAAAATACTCTGGTAATAATAAAATAAGAACAATCATTGCATAGATAGAAAACTGAATTTCCACGTACCAGCGCCGTTATTACGTAATTGCAATACAAATTACACGCTAAATCGAATTCCATCGAATTCCCCGCTTGCGTTATACTTAAATTATTATTTCTCGTTCGCCGTAATTTCGTTATTTACAGGTACAGTTATTTTTTTCATCCAACTTTATTTCTCTTTACGCACTCAGTAAATAATACACAATCTATTTATCTCCTAACAATCGCAATTGCTTACATCGTTTTTTCATTTCTTTTTTTTTTTTACTTTTTTACTTTTTACAATACCGCACGCGTGGCAAAATAAAAATTGTTCTACTTTGGACTTGATTTTGCAAATAAGACCTTCATTTTCTTCAATATGTATTCCTTAAGAATCCAAATTGTTCACTGCAATTTTCGCAAAGATTCTTACTGTTAATGAAGTTGCAACGACGAAATTAAATAATAACTTCATGCCGAAATTAGCGTCTTAATACAAATTGTTCTAATGTTGAATTTACATTTATCATTGCAACATCTTCCCATAAAATGATTACATCCAACTGAAATAGTACAACTTATTCACCGTTAGTGCAAATTGCCTACGCAATCTTGGGTCTTTTTTTTTTTTTTTAGCGATACAGAAAATATTTTAATTTATCCGTATTATACGTCAAATTCACGTGATTTGATAGATGGATTAATTGATTGGAAAAAATGATGCCATGAGAAAGTGAACAATTCAAATCGAATAATTGTAGAACAAGCAGATAAGAAGCAGCAGAACACAATTCTTTCCTGCGCCGCTGGAAACCGCACGTTGGAAAATTAGCATCGATAAATTTCGCGGCGCTTCTCATCCTACGGTACAGCAGTTCGCGAAATGACACCTTGATGTATAGGTCGCTGTTTTAAGAATTATTTATTATTTGTTGCAACACTAGTCTCGCTGTCCCAAGTATCTTTTTGAGGGGGAAAAATAAGGAAAATATCACCGACAACTCATTTCTTTCTGTACTAAAATTCTTCGTGTCGTCATGAATATATTTCATTTTTCTAATAAAAGATATAACGATAAATACATATATGAATTCCTTTCCCACGATTTCTCAGATTCTGAAATTTATTCTAGCTTGCATTACAATTCCTGAAATTACCTAAGAATAGAAATATTGATATTCGCACGAATTCAGAATGAACAATTTTTTTGTCTAACAACGACATCTGTTTCGTTATTGTAATAAAAGCTGTGAATTTATTTCGCGAAAAATGACGAGATGAATGATTGCAAAGTTGTCACTTAACAGAAAAGAAATGACACGCTCTCTGATAGACAGTGGTTCCGACCAGTCTGTTCCCGATGACGATGCCTCGAAAGATGCAATGAGGCAATTATCCGCCACCCGGGCGAACGCCTTGTGACGACACGATGAAAATTGTCATTACCCGAGAGACTGCGCTACAATTATTACAACGTTCACGATTGCACTTTTATAATTTCACGATTGAATTACTCAGCAGATCGTCTTGTAACTTTTAACTACCAATCTGCTTGGAAGAGCTTGCGGCTCTTACAATTTTACTCACTAAAGCAAGGCAGCCATGTGCTAAACTGACTTATGTCTTTTACGGTTTCATTATTGACATAATTAGATGCACTTGTTTCTTCGTAGACATTTCTTCATGTAAAAAAAAACTGTGATGCAAAAAAAGAGCTTGCCGTTTATCAAAAAACCAGATCGTAAGAAGGAAAGAAAAACAAATTACCAGGAATGTTAAAATCGTACGTGATTTATTAACTACGTTTTGTTAAGCAATTTGCGCGAACAATTTTCGCGTGCGAACAGATATCCAAACAAAGATTTACCGACAGTTTTGCGGTTGTCTTTCTTTCTGAAGCATTTTAGTTTAATTCGATAGCGGTCGTAAAAATATTTTCACTGTGTTGTTATCTTAAGACGTGGGCGTGTAAATTCTTTTCCTCGACTGCACTTACAACAAACTTCGTTACACCGCCGAAACAACTCAACCAGTATAGATGCACGGAGTGCTGTCTACAATTCGCGCCAGCTATAACTTGTTTTATTTATGATTTAGTGCTGTGTGAGTGAGAAGTATGAATATGTAACGCATTTTCCTGATTGAAATTTCCTCAAGATTATTTTCCATCTTAGA
Organism: Psix sp. ZL-2020; assembly: GCA_022817045.1. NCBI lineage: Eukaryota > Metazoa > Arthropoda > Insecta > Hymenoptera > Scelionidae > Psix > Psix sp. ZL-2020. The sequence goes on from JABFQD010000366.1 coordinate 18,103, forward strand.
TTCCCGTCAGTGATTCCGCACCCTTGTTCTATCTCTGTCTTTCTCGAACTCACCCTCCCGTTTTCTAAACGTTGTTGTTCCAGTTCATAATTTTGTTTTTTATTTCCTCAGGCAAATGCTTACGTTGCATCGAAATTTCGCTAATGGAAGTCCTCATGAATTCATAAGTTCGTTTTTATCATCGATAAATCTCATGACAGCATTCGAAAATTCAAACTTTATCTCGTGGGGAAATAAATAATTGCAAAAATCTCGAAAAATTATTTCGACAAAGCAGTAACATAACTGTTTTGATTCAATTTAATTTAAAGCTATGATAGAATATTTTATTACATGTTTTAAATGTACAAATACACACATATATATTATCATCGTAAATGATATTTTAAAATGTATAGCAATATATCTTAATTATCTAGACCAAAAATATATTTCTAAAAATATTTCAATATTTATCTGTAGAAGATTGTAAAAAAAGAAATTTGACCGATAAAATGTAGTTTTTCAACAAAATGCATAACAGTGTCTACAAAGTTTTTCCCTGGCAAGATTAGTTGGAAATTATTAGCAAATTTTAATGGTTGAACTAGAAACTTGTAAGTTTCTGTTGTTAGTCCCTTATTCAGAAGAGTGCGTTATATATATTTATTCAAAGTACTGTCCAAGATTTGCTTCTATAAAACGCTAAATATACTATCAAACTTTTCTTACGCGGCCGTGCCAAATTTTTACACGTTACTTTCTCAACATTTTCATGATTATATTTGAATAAAACTAATGAGCAAATAAGTGGCTTTTGAAGAAGACGTCTCGAATGGATTTCCAAAGTTATCTCCAAAACTATACACGTTGCAGAGACATTAGTCCATTGTTGCAATAAACTACAATCACAAATTACGGAGTCAAATAGTTTCGGCGTTTCACACCGGAATGTCGCAATTTCAGCTTACGAAAGGGGCGTGTGCGCGAAAGAGGGAAGCGTCGCGGGAAGGAGGACATTCTTCGACATGAGAAGATGTTACTACGAAAGCAAGAGTCTGCCTGTGAGAAGGAGAAGCTGCGAGAATCTGGCGCGAGCGAGTTAGATAGACGAGGGTGTCGGGCAAACAAAACAGTGAGACGGCGGGGGCATCCGAGAGTCTAATGAACTTACAATAATTGCCAGCCATTGATCTATGGGCCAAAGAGTTGTATTCGCTGCCGTGGCATTACCTACCCCTCGCGCGTTTCTGCCCTTCCCTTCTGCCCGCTCGACTCACAGTCTAATATTACATGCGCAAGAAAGGATGAGGTACATTGCAATGGCATTAAAGTAATTCTAGGTGGCTAACGCGTGCCAAAGAAATTTTAACCATCCTGTATCGTAACATTTCTCCGCACACAACATATCGAATGTTCCTATAAAATATAAATGATATAAATATGGAATATAAATTGATCATAATAATATATTGATAATAATTATTTGATTTATGTCAATAATGATTATTCTCATTTGAAAGTGCAATTTTTGACAGGCTTACTCCAACCAAGCAGATTACGTATTCCATCAAGTCAACTTATGCCAATAATGGATCCAAGAAGAAAAGCAGCTTTCATGTTCCCAATTATGAATCCGATCATCAATCACAGAGATGCGTTAAGATAAATGAAAATTTATCCGAATCTAAGCAGTCTTCTCGCCGGAGCGTTCAAACTTGAATTAGCTATGTGCCATAATTTACTGAAACGGATAGTGATGGTTCAAATTGAAGAAAACGCTGCTGTTGTGAAATTCTTGAATCGAACTAACTCGTAGTTGTGTAAGTGCTGGAGCAGCAGTCGCTATCACAAAAACAATTAAGACTCGTTAAAAGAAATCCGTGATTTATTGCAGGCCATAGGGTTTGGCCGAGATAACAGTTGCTAGCAGGCTGAACCCCTTCTTAGCCTCGAGTTAACAGCCAGGCTTACTACGCACCGCATCCCATTGCACAGCGGGTCGCTTGTAATGACTGCATATTCCACCCCGTTCGATTGTTCTGCCGTACACCTAAAACCAAAGCCGAGCGCTGTTCATTTTTATTCGCACCTCGTAATCCTCACACCTGAGAATAAAGTATACTCTGAATAACAATGTACGATTATGTACTATATATCTTTCTGCTATATATATATTATACGCTGAACACGCTTTTTTACAATCAATTATGAAATATGTAATGCTATTTAAATCACATCGAATGATCCGAATATTAATGTTATACCAAATATGAAACATAACAATTGATATAAATTATAACCTCGAGATTAAATCCGTGTTATAAGTACGAGAAAATACACGATTTTTTGAGTCATTAGACAACGAAATTTGTGATCACATTTGCAAAATTGAGTTCTTTAAATACGACGGAGTAATTAAAAAATCCTGCTTAATACACACAACGTGCGCTTAATAAAGTATTCCATTAGTTATCATCTTTAGAAGAGGGGATTCTCTTTGAGCAATAAATTTACTGAAAGTGGTGGATTCAAAGAAAATAAGGCACACAGGATATAATAGGTAAAGCGTAATGGTAACAAACGTCTTAGTGCATGTGCTATAGCTATTAACAGGTAATTAGAAACAGATGCCGAGCAGAATCTTTTAACATAAAGCATAACCTTAATTCATAAAGTGCGATTATTCAAGTGATGGCGTAGGACGCTTACGACGGTTGGCGCTATACATCAGCGCCACCTTCGAAACAAAAGTTTTAATTATTTATTAGCCAAGACGCGATCTGAATAAGAGCCGACTAACACTTCCTGCGTGCTTTGTGATTACAAACCCCGTGTCAACCCCTTCTCCTCTTCAACATACCTACGCACGTTAAATAGTTACGCACAGAATAGTTGCATCACATATTATGTATACCTGTATGTAAAATCCATCGATCGTTCCTTCGTCTGCGATCACTCGCGTTACAATTAATTAGAACTTCTTTTGGCCTTCTGGAGAACATGGTAATTGAAATTCGCGATCTCGATCAATCATAAAACGAAAAGTGTCAGGCAACATTTTTTATCCTTCTGAATAACGAGTTTCTAATTGATGCATGAATATTGAAGTTGAATTTCTATGAGAAAGTTTGTATACTTTTATGGAATTGAGATTTTCCATCCACATTTGTTACGGAGTTATAATATGCATCATTAAATTACACTTTCTGAGGGATTGTGGTCCCGCCAGAATGTCAAGTGATGTTCAAAAAAATGCTATTCCTTCGAACTAATTAGATTACAGTCCGGTTCTGTAGAATCAAATGTTTTACATTTTATTACATTCTAAGAACATTTTGTTTCACCATGGTGAAAAAATTTTTTGGCATTCAAGTTAGTATTCTAGAGTGATATGAATAAAAAAGCTTTGTTCGAAATGTTGTAAGGATCAAATAAATGTAAAAGTTTCAACTAATTCAAGAAATATCGTATCATATAAGTATAATTATGACTTTTTTCGACGCCTATACGTTGTGAAATATAGAATGAATAGTTAATTAGTATATTCGTCGGCTGACCACACTTATCTCACTATCTCATAATTCAAATTTCGTCGAAAACTTTTATACAAATGAAATTGAAATGATTAAAGTACGAATTTAGGGATCTCCGAGATGAAAATGTGCCCTAGACACAACGATGTATAAATCATATTCAAATATGCACTGCTGGGTTAATTTTATTTTTTGGAAAAGGAACCACTTGAGTGGGAGCCCTTTTTTCTCCAAATTCATTCAATTTGTGTCGGCTTGAATAGGAAACATCAAACCAAAGCAGAAACTGAGCGTTCATCAATGAAAAAAAGTGGTACAATATCAAACGGTCAAAACTGAGAGTTATCTGACGAAAATACTCCCAAAAGGGACGAGGCCGCACCCTTGTTGCGTGGGTCGCCGGATGTAGCATTCGCTCTCTTTAATTACTTGCGAGCATATATGTGACTGACATGGACATAAGAAACCGACCAAGTAAAACAGACGCGTTTTGGACTTAGCCACCTCGGCGCAAAATATTTCTTCCTATACAACAGATCTGCGTCTCGAGAAAAAATGTATAAAGCAGAAGTTATGAATGATTTGATGAAGAAAGAATCGTCGTGTAGCAAAAGTGATTTATGCCTACGTGTACATTATCATCATGAAAAGAACATCTTTGAATTTTTAACATGCAGCATTTCAGTTAATCCATTTGAAAAAAAATAAACATTTTAAATAAAAACTATATCACTAGACTGTTGACTAATTTGCATATCTTTAATACATTTATTTTGTTAGAAATGATTTCTTTTCTCGTAAATAAAATTTACTAGTTCGGATGTGAAATATTTTTAAATGAGGAAAAAGGACATCTAGAGCGTCGAGCATAAGGTATCCGCAAGGCAAAATGAAATAACGACAAACAATAATTCATACGTTTATTGAGCATTATGAGTTCAAGAATTGTAATGACTATCAGACGACTATATTCAGCGCCACTATTATCTTTCCACAGCTGAAGTCTTAATTCAGCAATTAGTCTAATGGAATGTATATAACAATTAGAAGCCGTTTTGTTACATTCTCCAGGGCCTGGGCGTCTTTTCGAGTGCGTGAGGGAAAAGCTGAAAAAGGGGGCGCGACGTGCGTTTCTCGTACCCTTTTACGTTGCTCGTTATAGACTTAGGTTCTGGAGAACGAGTTGGAGAGGGTCGCAGAGAGCCGTATCTTGTAATTACCAGCTGATAATTTATGTTTATGCGGCCTTTGGCTCACTAGCTTCACCCTTTTCGCAACTGCGAAGCCGCGATGGGCTGCGCGCCAAGGGTGTCGAGTATATTGCCGCAAATTCTTACGCACTCCGGGGGCTGACAATGCGTAAGGAACTCGCGGCACACGGGCACTACTTCTCGCGTGTACTTAAATCTTGACATCCATTACACCCGTTCTAATTTACAACCATTTTCACACATAACCGGAAGTTAATGGTCCCAAGTTACAACACTCGAATTAGAATCAGGAACAGTTTCATAAGATTTTTCACATTTTTTATTCAGTTGCGACAGTATATATTTAACTTTCTAAAAAAGAATATTTTTTGGTGCACCGTGTTGTAATCATATACGAAATATTACATTAGGACAATGTCTATGATTTTTATTCATTTTTAATTATTATTAAACGTATATACAAGATGTATTTCTATGGAGAGGTGCTGCCATCTAGTAAACATACTTTATATGAATTTATATAAATATAAATGAACTTTAATAACAACAGATGAAAAGAATTTTTGAAACGATCATATATTTTACTTCAAACAAATTTTTACTTACACATACGTCGTTCCATCATATTATACATTAACATTTATAATACTTCTGGCTGTGTAATAGAATTTCATAATTCGACTCATCCGACAGCTTTTTATGTGGTTTTTGGAACCCTTTTTATAGATTGGCTATTTATATATATATATATGTGAATATACGACGTGCTGATAATAGACTACGTCAACCAAAACTTATGGCGATTGTCAATTAAGATGTGCTGGTCACGTTGATACAAAAGTATTAATTATCCGTTGGCCGTTGTTATGTCCGCTTCACCAACCACGTCATTAAACCAGTGCTGGGACAGGAAGCGTTTTGGTAAATTGAAAGTAAATCAATTGGCATTAACACAATCAGTTCCATAACATCCGGCATTTTCGCAATGATGCGTATCTTTGAATCCTAGCAACTACAATTGCTATCTCCAATAAATAAAATAAAATGAAAACATCATTATTATTAAATATTCCCTTCTTACAGCTGACAATAATTCATACGACAGAATAAACATGAAAAGAATCAAAGCATAATCTAATAATAAGCAAAAACAAGATCCAAACAAGTATCAGTAGGTCAATGTCAATAATATTCAAATTCTTTAATAATAATATATGCAAACCAGATCCTCGAAATTTCAATCAGAAAAGTCGAACTTTACAAGATTAGATTATGTAAATGACATGTCCTATTCTCATTTGAACTAATCTTGTCAACAGGACTGCTGTTAAATTCTAATCCTATAGAAACGAATTCGCTATTAAAATTCAAATCAGGCGAAATAAAATTTGTGTGAAAGAGTTTTCATCGATTGGTCAAGAAATACAATAGCTGAGCGCTCTCGGTAAGACGCGTACAAGGAACATTGTTTTGGGTACAAACACAACAGACACGACAACCCGTACATGGTGCTCGCTCATCCCTAACTATGAGTGCGAGTTTCCAAGCGTGTACAATATGCGTGCATGTGTGACTGTGCGTTCATCGGTATGGGATTTGGGGTAGGATGGGTGGTATGTATTAAAGGAAACGGCGTGGAGAAGCAGATGTCGGTGAAATTCCGTTCGAAGAGTCACTCGAGCGACGCCGCGCGTATAAGTGGACAAGACAAGCCACTTCGGATCTCTTCCTTTATAGCTATCGGTACTCCATCACGCACGAATTTGTAAAGCAACTTGCAATTTCGTTTGTAGTTTTCGCAGACTTGTAAGGGAGCGCCGTATTTCGAAACGTTTTTTCATGTAATTAAACATAACTCTCTTGACCGTAATGCGCACTTTATAGCCAGCCCAAAACGTTAGTTGCAATAACACTGCGTTTTCCGAGCAATTTATTTTAAATTCTCAATTTGTAATCATTTTCACGCTTTTTTTAATACTAATTTGGATGTGGGTTATTTAATAATACCTTGCATCACACGAATGTTATGCTATAGGAGGGATTTTGTAAATAAGATATAAGTGTAATTGACGAGCCAGTGTCAATATTGTTACCAATGATTTTCTTTACTTTGCTTAATTTGATGCATTGATTAGAAGGACGCGTATTCTGATGTTAGTTCTGTACACAGAGTTATATAATGTTCCATTGCATTATACAATAATGGAGATAGTGCATTATATTAATTGCATTGACTATCATTAGTCGCTTTACACATAAACATTATATAAACTGGAACGAAGAACGTATTGAAACACGTTAAAGTTATAGACTGAATTATTTCACGAGATACATATATCTATAGAATTATTGATTTTGTGATAATTAAAATAGAAATAGTGTGAATGTAACTCACTTGAATACTTAATGTCAATGTTGACGAAAACAAATAATTAGAAATAAATTAGGTGGCAGTTAATGAAACACATTTTTCGCGGTTGCAAATTATTATTGAATAACATTTGAAAGTGTTTCATTATTATTATTCAGGCTCACTTGGCTTCAGTGGCACTTAAAACGATTTTCTTATTTTTCAGTGTAACGGGTAACGCCTGGAGTTATAACCGATCATTAATTTACAATTAAGACGCTATACAATTGAAATGATGGTCATTAATGAACGGACGTTACGAAAACGCAGTGGAAGGACACGTACGTTAGGGGTAGAAGGACAAGAAAGAGGGAGCGAAGAATGAAAAAGCGGTAGGCCGAGGGTTTGATGGAAGGGAAAGTCGAGCGTCAGGTGCGCCAGATGCAAGCGAGCGGACTCCTTTCCGATATCAATCGGTCGCCGATAGACCCGAAGGAGCCTTTGAAAATCGTTGGCGAACAGCAGAATAGTAACCGTGAATCGAATTAATATCACGCGTGTCCATCTGCCACGTTGGATCGAGATTTTTATCAGCCTTGTATAATTTACTTTCAAGCACCCATAATAAGCGAACGCGTTTTAATATTAAATATAACGCCTTCCGTCGAATTTCTCAAAAACACATATTGTTACTATTCTCTGGGGTGACGTTCTAATTTATACCTTCCCGTGAAAGAACAACCGTGAGATTAATGTAGCGTAAACAACAGACTAATCAAATGATTGTATATAATTCACGTTAAATCTTTGTCGAAAATGGTCTGAGAACGATTTTTGAGTGCTCGGGGTTTTAAGTTTTGGTTGTTAATAATCTAGCAAAATGTTTATACTTGAATCCCGTGTGTACATTGGCAATGAAATGAAATAAAGCAAGCTAGAGTGATAATTTAACCAACTCTCGTTAGCCGTCGTGGACTTTTCTTCGGATTTGTCAACAGCTGTATTTATATTGTTTTACGAAAATATACAATGAACGGTAACCTTTCCACTTGCCGGTGCAGTTTCCTTTCGCAAAGGCGAGCTGCGAAAGGTACCGAAGCTCGGTCAGTTCCACATGTTTATCTTGTGAATATGAAATACTCTCACGTACGCGAACTTCGGCATTGTATTATAATTGACTTACCGATGTTATAATTACAATTCCGAGCAGTAGTCGCCATCCAGAGGCCCATGTTCGGACGCCATATCCCCGCGTCGCGGGGGTGCCTGCTGCAGCTTTGACCGTGTTTATTCAGGCCAACATAATATTCAATTCCAATTCGTTCAGTATTAACCTGGCACACTAGTGGCGCTGCGCTGTACTTGCCGTGCCAAATTTTATCAAATCACTCTGAGAAAGCGCTGAAGTTTATACATAAATGAGTTAAATTTTGAAGCTCAAACCAAATGAGGCTAAATCCACGTATCGGATTTAAAAATTTGCTCGCCCTCGGACAGATAAACCACTTACCTTATACGATGTCCGAATTTTATTTCAATTATAAAGAAAGATTTTACTTGCCATCACTGTTTGTACGTTCTATGTACATATCAAGTAAATAACAAAAAATCAATTTCAAACTTTTCGCCTGGGAATGGATGTTTACACATTTTTTTATCGAGTGCGAATAAAACATATTTTGTGATTGCGAAAACGAATATTAATTTTTATTGAGAAGAATTTCGCTGTAACAGTTGTAACTCATTTCTATATCTATACACAAATTCATAGCACATGTCAAACCCGACATTTTCCATTTTGTATAAATATACTCGCGCATGTAAATATTTATCTGTTCATAGAACACATAACTGTACTTTTATAAAAATAAATACTCTAAAATGAAAAGTTTTTTTCCATTTTTCGAACAAATATTATTTCTCCGGAAATACTTTTTTTGCAATTAATACGAAAAAATGAGTATCTTGTGTATAATATATTAGAATTGAAATGAAAAATTAAGACTTATTTGTCGCTGATATCTCTTCGGTGGAATGAAAATAAATGAATTGAGGCAAAAAAGAAGATTGAAAAATGAGGATAGGACATCTCCATCAATATGATTATGGGTTTAATGAGAAAAGAGTCCACCCACGATGATGGTGTTGCTTTTTCTTCCACCGGGCCGGAAGATTGCTGAGGTAAGTTATGATAATTCTTGGCAGTCGGCGATCAACGACGTGGAGCAATCAAACATGGCGCCCGGGCGGCAATCGAGCGTCTCGAAGCCCGCCAACGCCGTCGGCGTAATAATATCGCCCGCACGAGCCGCGGAATAAACCTCGATTACAACGCCGTCGAGCCTGGCGGTTGCCGCGATTCTTATACTAAGCTTCCCAAAGAAATAGAAGTAAGAAATACACAAAGTTTGAAAGCATGGAACACGCTGCAGCACTGGAACATGAATATTCGAAGAGCAAGATGTTTTATGATTTCGAATATTGTAAATAAACCAAACAAGTAAAGACTAATGCACATTATTACATTGACTTGCAAATTCGGAATATTTTATTCTGATAGTAACATGATGAAATCATTTGTTTATAATATATAAGTTCATTTTTGGTTGCGATGACATTATAGAGAAATAAATTTGAAAAAATAAACGAAAAACTATTTATTTTTAAAATACCATAGAAAATAATTTCAAAATCGAATTTATCTAAATATTTTATTTAGTGCATTTAAAATGGTATAAACGAAGTGATTTAATTTATAAATTAAT
>JABFQD010000367.1:0-27923 GCA_022817045.1 Psix sp. ZL-2020
CATATATATATATAGGGTGATTTTTTTTATCTTGAGACAACTCAATATCTTGAAAACTAAGAATCGTATCAAAAAATGTTTGTAAAATTTGTTTGTTTCAGAGGGACCTATTGGATAATACGAATCCCGACCTGTCACCTTCACCCCGTGGGGGTAGGAGTGGAGCAACTTGTGAATTTCAAATGTATTGAAATATATGAAATATATAATATAAGTAAATTTAAATAAAATATAAGTAAAACTTTAAAATTACAAGTTTTCAGCAGCTCAGGGAAGCTCGTTCTCCTCGTTGCTTTCATCGCAGACTGTTAGTTGAAATCAACTCCTCGTTTGCAGACGGATAGTTAATACATACAAGGTTACATTGAATGAATGAAAATAATAATAATATAAAATCAAGGAACTTATTTTTTTAATCAGTTACGTTACAACACAATATCTTTTCTTTGATAAGTGACCGAACCAATCTTGTTAACTGAACATTTAATTATAACACCAATTCACACTCGAAATTGGAACAAATGATATCTTATATAAAACTTTAGCAAAATATGAAAGTCCTCAATCCTGAATATGGAGTCGTCAACACTAATATATGCTAACAGTTAAACTAATTTTTTTAACACTATCAAAGCACGTTTACTAGAATCCGCCATCAGAAAGAGAGAGTCCGTTCAGACTCGAGCCCTTTTATGCTTTCAGCCCACCGGAAATGTTCTCCAGCAATTCGGTAACGCTCTCGATACGATGCTACTTCCTTGTCTAATTTGATTGGCTTAGACCAATGTTTTCGGTACGTGTGTCAATTCGCGACCGCTACCTAGTTAAAAAATGCAAAATTAGTTTCATTTTCGGTAAGCCTGCGTTGTCCTGCTTTCCACGAGTTCCACCAGGCGTCCGAGGAATAACTCTCCCAGCTCCGTCCCTGATAGCTCACGGTCGAAACAATGAGAGAACGGCTCAACTCCTGGCTGAAAAGTATAATTAATAGAATAACATTACGCATTAGTAATCAGACTCTCCACTCTTCAATAATTTAAGGTTCCAAAATAATCATATATAAATTTAAAATCAAATGTCTAAACAATTCTTGAATATTAAAAATTGGGTCTCTCTGCGGCAGATTCTTGTAACTACGTTACAAATTATATCCTATAATCTATCCGAAATATATTATATATTCCAGTCTTTTCTACATTGTTATTATACTAACCAAAGAATGTATTAACAGAAAAATTATTATGAATGTCTCGCTTTTTTATGTATGTTTTGATGTATCATGAACAATTAGTAAACTGAGAATAAAATGTAATAATTATTTTATTGAAGTTAAGGGAGTACATAAATTTCGATTAATTACTTACAAATCAGTTATTGATTTCTTAAACATACGGAATAATACATGAATGTTGATTAATCGTCCTTAGACGGTTTTTGACCCCACTACTTTTGGATAGAGCATCTCTCCATGATTTAGATATATATAATATATACTTATAATATATTAAAAATACTAATAAATAACACATATTAATGTTTCAGATCCTACACGCATCGTTTACATATTTTACCATGATGACGAGTATAAAAGATAAATAATAACTACAAATATCTAAATATTTTGACATATATTTTTTAATGTTTTACGCCAAAGTATTAATATATTTTTTCATGAAAATAAAGAATGAAAATTGATTGCCCTTTTCATTTACATAAAGGCTTTAAATGGGTTGAATGTAATTGTGATGTTTGGGAAGAAGAACAAAGCAAGATAAAGCGATTCGAGTAGTTTATTAAACTTTGGTTTTGGCAGAGGCGAACACAAGACTGCGGTTCCGTTCCGGTCGACTCGCAGCGTACACACAAACATACACTCATATTTCTTATCATTCAAACTATCCAATCACACCTTAGCATACCAATGCACCACAACTTCTTCCTTACAACTCTTTCATATTGCATAGACGCTCCGATCTTCGTGCTTTAGTTTTCATTTCAGTTTCTACATTAACGTTTTGATCACTATTATTCTCGCTAATTTTATATCTGACTATTTGATCTACTTAGTATTTCTACAACGAATTATTCCCGACATGCACTTCGAAGGCTATTGAAGATAATTTTTTCACAATCTTTGCAGGCGTCCGCGTGCCACTACGAACTAAATAATCCTCTACCATAACATCATCGCCGATTTCAAATTATTCGCGTTGCGAGCCGCGAACATCACGCTGGCTGGGGACCGACCGATAGTACTATCATTTGGACGATAGTTTTGGTATCGCGCATTGGATTCTTTCTCCTTCCCTTTGCTCACGACTTCTTGATGTAAAAGCAAGGTTGCAAAACAGATGGGTTACAAGCAACCATCACGGGCTTCGTTGGAGCGACGGTTCGGCTACTCTTCGTAATACCATACGAGCGTTCCGCTTCGTGGTCAAGGATATCGATTTGTTGTATGTTCGCGGGAAGTGTAAAGCTCTCTACTTGAAAAAAATTTTTAAAAATATAATTATCGACTTAAAAGAAGATGTTATGAATCCATCATTTGATAAGATGAGCGAAATTAAATAAAAATGTTATTTTTGCCGTGCCGAAAATGCTAGTCGTTCTACAAATTTTGTATGTTTATTGAACTCTAAAAATTCAGCGATGGATTCTAAAAGACGCTTAAAAATTACACGTCAATGACGATTTTGATGAGCTTGACATTCCTCAGCAATGTCACGTGGCATGATTTTAGACTGATACCCTACATCGGACGAAACGCTCGTTAGTCCTTAATAACGAGTCGTCATATCGAAACGTGAAATAAATAACATGAACGCGAATGTGATTGCTACGAGAGTTTATCTTCTCAATAAGTCTAGAAGCAAATTCGTTATCGTAGGATTAACGCGGTTCAGTGAAGAGTTTTGGGAGCCATGTATCGTTATTACGGAGAAATTTTGAAGAGGTATTATACACAATACAAGAGAATGAAGGGAAATAATGAACACACGATGAGTGAATTTGGCGTATATTTAACGAAACCTAACGGTGTTAGCAGGGAGATTGACCTCTCACCGAGATGTTGCATCTCAATGACGTAGACATACGATAAGAAGTCAATAACCATCAAAAGACACACCAATAGTAAGTAAAAGATCATAACAAATTCTTTTTACGGTTTGATTGATACATTTTAAGCTACTTTGGAATTAACCTCAAATTATTTATTTTTTCAGATCCCGACTCAAGCTACCCTGTTACTCTCCAGAAAAATACATTCAATGGTCTGAAACTTATATCCTCTGCCGTTACATTGTATATAGAGCAGCTTTATTACTACGAAGACTCAATTAATATTTCGTAGGGCGTTGTCCAAGATTTGCTTCCAGCTACATCTATTATAGATTTTGAGGAAGACATGCTTCATGTAATGTCGCGTCCCACCCGTTTTTTATACAAAACTAGGTTATGTTTAATCTGATATGTCATGAATTTTATATTTATATAAAAAGTGGGAAAAAATTAGTTGCTTCTACATAATTCGGTATGATTTTTAACCTGTGTTCTGTTAATAAATATTATTGCAAAAAAACAGAAATGTATTAATTATTTATCCATAAACAACCCGTAGTCTAAAAATATTCCACAACTAACCACAGTTGCTACAGATTCTCGCCAGATGTCATCTTCGCTCATAAGTATTTAATAAGATAAGTTCATGGATCAATATGTCGACATTTTTCTGTCAATCATGGTGAAGTTAAGATGCTCAAAAAAATTTTCAAGAAAAGAGCGGACAGTTTCGCAGTTAACGAGGAGATTGTCTCATGTTGTGGGTAAAACGAAAATTTCGCCTACGCTGATTCACGTTCGTGCAGCGATGATACTTATAAAAATTTGAGGTTGGAATCTTTAACACCATCTCCAACGCCATCTTGGAAATCTATGAAAAGTGGGACCTTATCTTGGCGTAGAAGCGAGAGATACACACCTTACAGCTTGGTGTATGATAAAGACTGAGTGATGGGTTTATTACTCCAACATCCATTCATTTGCATGATTTGTGGACCTACGGGCTGTGGGAAAACTTTTTTCATAAAAAATTTTCTTGAATATTTGCCCTATATTTGTGATACCCAATTTGAGCGTGTTATCTTGTACTATGGTGAGTAACAGACCGCGTATACGAGGCTGGGTAAAGATATCGAGTTCAAGGAAGGACTTCCGAAGAACTCTGATTATTCTATCGGCAGGGATAAAACGAATAATACATAATTCTTTTCTAAAACCTACGAGAAACAGCGCAGATCCAACATTTGGCGCGTAGAGTCTACCCGGAGAATCCCCAATTTTTACAAGAAAATCATTTTGACCTCGTCGACCTCGTAAACGAAGCCATAAGACACAGAAAAACTTCGGATCCTGTTGATCGAGCGCACTGCGCGCAGTTCCTTCGTGAAATAAACATACCTCGCGAATACGTCGGTAATTCAGGTTTTCAGGAGCAGGGAAGTCGTCAATGTTCACATAGTTCCCTATTATCAGTACCTGTACTATCAAAATCTCACGAATCATCTGCATAGTTCTCGTCCAGCGAGAACTATCAAAGCGGTGATAAACGTGTGGAAGTGGGAGATACTAAACCGTTGATTTGGGAAAAATACAAACAAAAGAAGGAGAAATAATTAATAAACAGTTAAAAGACATCTACTACGATCCAGACCTTCCCTCTAGCTGCACTGGTAAAAGTAAACTTTTCCTTGCTACCCGTGGGACATTCTCTGCTGAATCGGCGTTTTCGTGGCTCGAGTAGCAAGAAACGTACAACAAGCATAAACCGTCTTTGAAAAAAATTTATAGACCCTACGCTGTCAAGAATATCGATGACATTTGGGAGTGCGATCTTGTCGATTTAAAATTTATCAAAACTTACAACGACAGCTTTTCCTATTAATTAACGGTTATCAATGTTTTCAGTAACTACACCTGGGTCGAATCTGTCAAGACTAAGAGCGGTCAAGATATAATTAGAATCTTTCGAAATATTTTTGAAATAAGCTCTCCGAGGCTACCAGTTTGTCTACAGTCTGATAAAGGTAAAGAATTTATGAACGCCCCGTTTCGTTAATTCTTGAAAAAAAAATCTATTATCCCTCATAGAAGTTGGAAATCCTGAGATAAAAGCAGCCGTTGTCGAAAGGTTCAATCGCACGTTGAAAGAGCGTATATGGCGTTACTTTACACATTCTTGAGGTAAGAAGTTTATCGATGTTTTACCAAGACTTGTTAAATCTTACAACGATTCATATCATACCACAATCAAAACAGTATCTAGTACAATGACTATAGAAAAAGCTGAAAAAGTCAGAAGGGAGCTTGTCGCACGCAATAATCCGGTTAAATCAGGATGAAGGTGGTCATATAGTGGCTTCCAGAATCTGCAAATCAATCGAATGTAAGACTACAAAGTATCGATTTTCGTTGTCTCCTGTTCAAGATCATGAATTTCGATCAAACATCTCCTGAGAGGGAATACATGTTATTTGATTCATCAGGGTACAAGCGGTCGGAACACCTTGCATCCTTGTCAAACGCTTTACCAGGTGTGATATTCGTCTACACGAATATATGTGAATCACATGTATGCGGTGAAATACAGGCTCAGTTGTTACGGGTAGTGCCCGTCGAAACAGACGCTTACGGGTATAGCGTAATGCATCTACAGACTTTTCCAGATATCAAGTACGTTCCTATTCTTAAATCCAGTTTTCGTAGTATCGAAATAGATATAAGAGATGCACAGGGACAGCCTATAGTATTTGATCACGGTACTTTGACAGATTACGCTACATTTCAAGAGAATCAATTAAATATGTTGTAACTATACGAGGATTATTATTCGGACCAGGTAGGTACAGGTGACTTAAGAGTGTTTGTGGGATCTTCGGGGCAGAGAGGCCATGGCATCGGTAGCTTTCTGGGCGGGTTGTTTAGAATAGCTCTACCATTTCTCAGTGGTGAGGCACGTGCGGTAAGTAAGGAAGTAGCCCGTGCCGGTACTCATATCGCGGCCCATCACGATAATCTGTAGCAAAACCAAGTAATATATTCAACGGTATAAATACAATGAAATAACTCATTTTTTCGCAGATGAAATTAGTATCACTAATATAATGGCATCCTGAATTATGCATCCTCAAACCTTCACCGTCAGCTAACAAAAAACGTTTTTTAACTGTCGAAATGCTATAATTTATAATTTTATCAATTTTAACACTATTATATTGCATTCTCTAAATAAATAACAAACACCATTGTTGATGATTTCAATGGCGTGTGGTTTGACATCAGGATTAATTTGTTTAGTTAATCTACCACTCATAGACTACTGTTACTTGGTAATAGACTTACAATTTTTTGTGAAATTGATATTCTAATTTCTTCACTATTTCTGAAGGGTGAGAAATTGAAAGGTTCTTATCAATAAATTTCGCAACGTTCGAATTTCGAATTCATATCATTATAATGATGAAGATGATAACATATACTTCCAATCACAAGTCGATACTTTTCAGGGACGCAATATTTCGTAGAGTTAACCTCACCAATTCCCTTCGACTACTAATAAAATTGCTCCAATCCATTCTATTTTGATAACTTACAATAATTTTTATGGCACGAACTAGTGCAAAGCTTTTATCGATGACGCTAAATTGGAGTTATGTGATCTATACAGTGAGAGTAGATTTACACAGCCAAGCCTGAAAAGAAGATCGTAAAGTATGCTCTGGATAAGAGACCAGGATTCGATAAAGTTCAGATACAAATTCTGTACAGATTTAACTCGTTTACTAAATATGAATCTTCTACGACACTAAGTCAAAACAATTTTATATTTAAGATTTCCTACAGATTATTTGGTTGAGTCTGAACTTTAGGGATTGAACTTTCATACAATCGCGATCCAGCATGAATCTTAAATGATCGTTGAACAGTTGAATGTAAAATTCTTCCGGGAAGTAGAGTACATTTCTTTTCGACTTAAACTGGTTAGAGAAAGAATGAAATATTATGAATCGTTAATAAATATTATTGCGGAAAAATGAATTCAAAACTTTTAATATCTCACTCGAATAATTTTTTTACAACTATTTCACTATGATTGCATTAAAAATATTTTAACTTCTAAACGGAACAAAAACTATAAGTTTTTTCGAAAATAAATCCAAAGATTTTATCATTTTTTTATAAAAACATCTACGCATTCCATGCCATATTATTCTTGGTTGGAATGACCACAATGAAGCTTCAATATTCGAATTCGGTAATGAAACATAGTTTACTATAATATTTGTCAATGTTCAAGTTTTTTAAGTTTTGTTTAATTAAATATTATAAGTCATTCATTATTGGTATTGTTTAAAATTAAGCAAGAAAATCATATCAATTTATTTTATTTTCTTTTTGTTTTAATAAATCGTATCGATATACTTACTTTTTTCCTAATTTACTTTTTCAAATTTTAATTAATTGAGGGAAGAATTTAGTGTTATCTCAACTCCGTTCAATATTTATAAAAGGACTGCATCGAGGTAAAAAAGATTTAGTTGATTCTTTATTGTTCGTTATTAATTTTTTAGGTTTTACATAATTTCTAATATATTTGGGGTTATGCTTCGATATTTGAATTGATTCTGGATCTGGCCTCCGATATTACTTTGAATCGATTCCGATAATTTTTCATGAGTTTTTGTTCTGAAATTTAAATTTGATTTATTGTTCGATTTCTTCATGTAGTGGATTGCATTTCAAATTATTTATTTCTAAATAAAGAAGTGTAAGTGAGAATGCTATTGATACTTTGGTCGAGTGTATCGTGGATAAATAAATGAGATGGATTATTAGATTTATAGCTCGTGTTTATTTGAACGATCGAACCCTTAAAGTAGATATGTGTGACGTGTGTTGCTTGTACTAGTTATTTTTCTTAGCAGAACTCCGGATTAATAGAAATTGATGAATAAACTTCGTGATATCATTCAGAGGTGTGAGTTTCGTGATATCATTTGAAGTTATGACCCCCGACTCCTGACGAGAGGGGATTTTATATTTGCCTAAATTAACGTTTTGTGACAACTTACAAAGTGTCACAAAATGCAAAGCCAAGCATACGCGTCTGTTGCCGCGCAAATTCAAAAACACGTAGAATCAGCGCCTCGTGACTTCGGGCACGAGTGCTGCACTTTCTGAGATTCGATAGATTATTCAACTTGACTAAAAATGATCATCATCATAAAATATAAACAATCGATCGAACAATGGAAGAATAACGACCTCAAAAATCAAATGAAATTTAAGAAGTAAGGAATGTTTGGAACTTCTGGCTATTTCAGACGTACAAGGTGTAGATTTTTCCTAATATTACCCCGCTAAATTTATTTAGAGCATTTGCCACGAAATCCTGTCTAATTAGAAAGTCATCTGCAATCTAAGAAATGAATGGCCCCCTCTACTTCTAAACACAGTTGTGTATTTCAATTATGTTTAATCAATAATAACTATAAGAATGTATTTAAACATACAAATGATGAAATAATTTCATATCACTTATCATTTCATGAACTGGAAAACGAAAGTTAAGTAAACTGCGACTGAATGCAAAAGAATCTATGAAAATAGCATAAAATCTTTATTTTATGATCTTCGTTTTATTACCCGTGAACCGAGACAAATATTTTTCCTGAGGAATTTAACTTAATTCTATTAGTATCCCAACAAACTGAACATCACGATTAAGTGAGTTTTACTCGACGAGATCAGAACAAAGGCATTTGTTCAAGCCAAAAAAAAAGAGCGATCAAGCTCATCCTGCAAGTCATCCAGACAAATGGACTTACTAACTTACTGCAAGGTATTTTCAACATTTAATAAATGGTTTTAAATAACTAAAATCATGATTGTAACCCACAATTTGTTTTGATTTATGAAAAATGCATAAGCTGTAACGTCGTATTCAAGCAATTTGTTGGGATCGACACTGAAAGTAACTTTGAATCAAATATGAGCAGAGATTCTGGTTACCAGATCTTTCAAAATTTTTTATCGACAACGAGTTCAACCAAAACTGTATCCAGGACGTGGAATCAGAGATCAAGGTACAGACAGTGCAGAATTTAAAAACAAAGACAGTCAAACATATTAAAGCCAAAACCAGAATTCCTAAGAAGTAATTCTAGGTGCTTGAGCACCTACAAGCCAAAACCAAAGTTCTAGACAAAACAATAAAATAAATTTATCTTCTGTTTCAAGCAAGCGTAATAAGTCATACAGTAATAGATCTAACAGATTTCTGATTAGTTCAAATAGCAAGTCTAAACAAAATTGGAATTAAAAGTTAAGTATTTTAAATAGCAATACAATGCAGATTATTCATGACTATTCATGCAGCTGCATGAATAGTCAGAAAAAAGGACCAAATCCCAATAATCACATTGAAAAATTATTGCGTAATAAACTTATTAAATTTATTTATTTATTTATTAATTATTATTAAATGATTGTTATATATTACTGTTTTTTACACAAAGCGTTTTCGATCAAGTACTAGTTTAACAATGATATAAACCTGTTACCTCTTTTTAAGATCACAAGTTGCATAAATGCTGAAATCCGATAGCAGAATCCTGTAAATTTTTATTATGAGATAAGGAAATATACAGCAGATGTCTCAAATGATGGTTCTTTGTATCCTTTAACGTCACCCCTGCCGGTACCCATTTCTAATTACTCTAATAGAAACAGTACTAATCACAGAAATATATATATATAACAATAGAATTCTTCATCATTTAGTTACAAGTAGTGTAAGAGGTACTCTGGCAAGACAGACAGACATCTGCCCCTCTAGAGTATCCACCTCCTACACTAGGGGAGAGGTTTGCAAGGACGCGGGAGAACGTCTCACGACCGATCTTGCGGTATTGGTGGACGCTGGGGACGCGGGAGAGATGACCCAATGGACACGGGGTATGCTGGGGGTGCCCCGTGTCCATTGTGCGAAGGAACATCTTCCAACCCTGCGACGATAATAATTCTTTTTTTTGCATTAAAAAACTTACCCTGCACATTAATATCGCAGAACGGTTCTCCTTGTGATTACCAACGGGTCTGGCGTACTCACCGCGTCCGTAGAGTCCATAAAACCTACCACAAACACCACCAACGCGTGTAAATCTTCCAGCTTTTCGTAATAACGCGAGATGTAAATATTCTGGAAATAACAGGGACCCTCCCAGCACACGTTTAACGTATTAACTTTAACGTAACACGTATTAACTCCCTGGGCTAACTAAAATCACAGTATCCTGGAAGACGATACAGACCAGCTCAAGCTGCTCCATACCGCGACCTTTGAAACACTATCTTGCGAATGACACAAAAGATTTTATAAGACAAAGAATAAATCATAAATTTTCGCGATTAGATCATTCCTAATCGTGAAAAATATAGTATTAACTTACATCAACATCCTACTAGTCAGTGTTTTCGCTGACCGTATCCATATCGACATAACACGATAAAATTATCGTCAGCGAGAGAATCGTCTACTCGTGCAATAAATTATGTGTTTATTCATACAATAAAGTTAATTGTTGTTAATATTAAATTACTTTTAAATATTTTATTTTGAAATTCAATACTAACAAAGTCATAAAAACTGAAAAAATGAATAACGAAAAATGATTTTTTGATAACTATTAATTGTTAATAATAATTATTAGTTTATCAAATTATAAAAAACATAATAAAAATTTATACGGATAATTAGACCTAATTAACGTAGTTGTAAAACTGTAAAATTACAACAGTACTTATTTGTTCATACTTTATTATGAATTATTATTTATCCATATAAAGGGTTAATTTTTATTATTATTTGGATGATTTTGTAAAAGATGTAGACTACCAAGAGTAGTAAGATTTAAATCAAATGCAAGACGATATATGTATCTTGATTCCTATTGTTTGCATCAATTTCGTTTCAGTTGAGTATTAGCATTATTTACATTTACTTTAAATTCTTTAAATCGTATGTATTATAATTAAATGATAAAATGATATAATCATTGAAATCGTGTCAAGTGAGATTAAAAAGCTTGGTTCCGGAAACGTCTTTCTAGTCAAAGACATTATAGACCATTGTGAAAAAAGAAGCAAACACACAGCACATGAGTATTTTGTTTTTTATAGATCTTATTGACAAACGACATTCACAGAGTTCAACAATAGCTTCGTTTATTTTTGTTTTGATTCATTTTAAGACTAATGGATATTTAATGCTCAAAACCGTTTCCGACGATGGTTGGGGAAGGGTTTTTGAAGAAGGCGAGATCAATCAAAATTCGACAGGTAACAAATTATATAACATTTATAAATTGTTTAACCGATTAACTAATCTCCACGACAATTAAAATCGACAGGATGATTATGTCACAGGTCTTAGAATATTTTATTATGCAGAAATAGATTTTTGTAACATAATTTTTTAAATGTTTTTAAAAGGGAATAGTTATGTCGGTAAGATAGCTACCTTTAACATGAAAAATACTTTTTCACGCAAATATCGCACGGTTCTAGTAAATTTTTTCAGATTACGAGAACCCTGTTCCGGGGACCTCGCGAAATTTCGAAGGAGCGCAAGACAGTACTTATGTCGGTAAGCTAGATATCTACACTGAAAAAAATCTAGCGATAACCACACCGTTTGGCGATAAATAAATAACAAGGTTAATCTAAACGCTAAATATACAAGATTCTAGTTCAAAAATCACACTGTTGAGTAGAAACATTCGCAACATGATTCTACTTTGGAAAAACACACCTACTGCTTTCTGTGTAGGTTAGCGGAGCATTTCAAAAATCGGCAGTCACCACCACTTGCGTGCAACACTCGCGAGTTCTAATTCGAACAAAACTCCTTCTCTTTGCTATCTGTGTATGAATGTATGGCTGTGTGTGTATATCTTGGTCTTGTTTGTCATACGTTTGATGTTATATTTAAATGAACAAACAATGGAATCAGAAAATATTGAATAAAAATTTCAACTGTATATTTTTTAACTGTTAAATATTTTTGAATTTCAAATGTTAATTTGAACAGCATCAAAATTTGAAGAACTTATTTAAAAAACAACCGTATAATTATTTAATTAAAAAATTTTTTCATGACTAGAAATTTGATTTTTAGATTTTAACAAAAATTATACGTGTAAAGAATTTTGTTCAAATAATTATGGCTAGTATAATAGAGGTATTGTTTAAGATGCTTCGAAAATTGATTATTTTATAAACATTTAATGTAATGTTATAATAAAATTCAACCCCCCCCCCAAACCCAGTTAGTTAGTAGCAAATTAAATAATACAATTTTTTTATTTTGTCAAAGATATATGATTGTAAAAATAAATAAATTAATTATAAATGAAATGATATGTTTGTGTTACGAAAAATTTATTACAAAAATAATATGATAAATATTGCTTATATATACATTGATAGAATAACTTAAACATGATATCTCAATGCAATAAATGGTTCTCCGTTTAACATGACTTGCAAACAAGTTGGTGTTTGGGGAAACAAATCGCCATTTATTAAGTGCTGTTTAGTACCAAAAACCCTTGTATGCATGGTAATAATGATTGAAATGACTAATTAAAAGTTCTATCACACAAACATATGCTTCGCCATTATTACATGTATAAATGTCGTTTATAACTGCAAATTGCAAATTTTTTTGTGCAGATATTTTGGAAATAAAAACTGTCCCTGGGTAAAATACTTTCCCTAGAATTTTGATGTACTTCAGTGTTTTTGCAGTCAGCGTTAAGTTCAAGTTGGGTACAAGTTTGCGAAGTCCAGCTGTAGCATTAACTTTATTGACTGGACCAAGAATAAAATCAGCTGAAGGAGTAGAAGTTGATATACTCTTATATGAAATTTGCAATTGGTGTTTGACAGAAATAGTATATGGTAAATTTATGTGGCATGTTGTACTTTGAGTAATGTCCTTTATTTTTTTGTTTTTTCGTTCGAACATTGTGGAGGATGTTTTAACTATTGGTCCAGTCAACAAAATAAATCTACAGTAGTAAAGCCAAATGTACAATTTTGGTTTCAAGTGGCCAAATAACTTCAAATATAAAAGATTATGTTTTCGAAGAAGTTCCTGTGAATATAAAAAGATTTTCTAATAATAGGTGAAGTTAATATTCCGATTATTTTGCGAAGAATTCTATACAGTTTCCAGTATTCGTTGTTTTTATCAATTAAGTCGCCAACCATTAAGCTTAAATATCGAGTCAAGCAAAGCATCTCTGCAGTAGACTGTTTTACTTTCAACTTGATTCCTCCTTTTTTTGACAATCCAATGTACAGAGGTCTGGGCTTACAGTTTTCGACATCACCATATGGAAAATTTTCAATTTTTCCTTGATTGATGGTAGCCAAACTGATTTTTTTGTCTTTGATGAGGGCATCAAGTACGTTTCGAACTGTACAAACTGCAGCTCCTTTTGAGAGATCATGCACTGAATAGACAGACATATTTTCTGCAATATGGAAATTGTCAATGTCATTGAATACGCATTTTTCATTTACACTAGAATTGTTGCAGCCGTTGTTCAATTCTATTTCGTAAGACTCAACAGTTCTTACAAGGTCACTTCTTTCTTCTGTTATTTCTTTACATTGTAAATTGTTCACACAACAAATTCGACACCAGTATTTCGAGTTGAAAGTTTGAACAAAGCCGCAAGTAGAATTCATACCTAAATTGTCGCCTAATACGTTAACACATTGAAAATACACTTTGTCATCTCGCCCATCAACGTTTATGATGATGCCATTTCGAGCTAATACATTAAGATCTATTATCGTTCTTGAAAATAACTTTTTATTCCCAAATTGCTTTAGTTTTTAGTAGAATTAAAAATGTTTTCCATTTTAACTACATGATGGGGTGGTAAAAATGGGCAAGAAACATAGCATTCTCCAATTTTCTGTTCTCCAGCATGCGATCCCAATCCATTACCTGTTTCAAAATCATCGTAATATAGAAAAAGTGGGAAAACGTTTTTATTTCCATACATAGGCTTATACTTTTTTATCCACAGTTGTCCTTGAATAATGTTTTAACAAGTGGTGGCGACTGCCGATAATCACATGCCGCGCTAACCTACAAAGAAATTTGTGCGCGCAAATTTCGAGACATGATTTGACTTACTATTTTCAATATCGAACAGTGCAGCTTTGGAAGCCCGCACTGTTTCAATCACTGCAAGTTTTATCGTTTCCAACTATTGTGTCTCATTTCTATCAGTGTATATTATAACGAATTCGGAATTTAAAATGAAGCAAATTCTATCAGCGTTATAACTTATCGAATAAAACATTAAAATAATTTTATAAGTATCAGAAAATACACTTTCAATCTATTCTTCAAAACTACTGAAACGATTCTATTCAAACATAAAAATGATAATCTTAGTAAGATTTTCATTATAACTAATACATTTATAACTCTAGATGCAGAATCTAATAACGTTTTTGAAATACGGGGAGACGAAGATGAAGAAGAAGATTCAGGTAAGAATTTTCTACAGTTTTATACGTTTAAAATACTCGTTTAATGCTAAAAACAATTTCAACGTTATTAAATTTATTTAATTTTAGATGTGAACCATGATGATTCCGACAGACATCCTACAATGC
This sequence comes from Psix sp. ZL-2020, assembly GCA_022817045.1. Taxonomy (NCBI): domain Eukaryota; kingdom Metazoa; phylum Arthropoda; class Insecta; order Hymenoptera; family Scelionidae; genus Psix; species Psix sp. ZL-2020. The sequence goes on from JABFQD010000367.1 coordinate 14,764, forward strand.
AGTAAACCTTTTGACGCGAAGAAAATACAAAGTTTTTCGCTAAGAATAACCCTTCAGAAGGGGATATTTTATCGATGTCTGCACTATAGGCCTACTTGCGCTCAGAATGTAAGTATTGTCAATATATCGCACGCTTGTGATTACAAAATTTTTCTCGGATTTTATCATTTTTCGAGGGGGTTTTGAATATTTTATTGATATCGTCCCCGACACGTACCTTATTTGAAATATACGAAGATCCGAAGAATAACACGGGTATATTTTCCACAGATCAGGAAGATGGCGAAAGAGGCCGCAACACGAGCGATGAGCAGGCAGACGACAATAGCAACAGTAGCGACAACGATCACAGGGATAATGATAATGACGACGACAATCAAGGAGAATACGAGGTTTTTAACGAATAGAAAAAATATTAAATATTTAAGCAATTCGGGGGAGAAATCGTGATAAAATCAAAGCCGCCGGACAATGCCGAAAAGCTGTTAAAAACACTGCGCAAATGTATCATTGATATTCATCGTAAATTATTCTCAAATTATAAATCTGACAATTTTATCGGTATGACTTGCGAGAGTAAAAATTTCGAGTACAGGAATGCATGGATGTCCTTCAGGCCTTCGAAAGATTATAAAGCTAGCAACATCATCGATAAAATATATATATCGGCGCAGCGTAACCAGTCTTTTAACCTGAAAGGATTTTTTACGATCATCTACAACGTTGTTAAATGTACGGCAGGAGGGCTTCGGAAAAAAATCAGTATCGACAATACACGAAAACAATCAATTCTGACCATCGCTAATGATGATGTTTTATTTCTCCAATTTCCCAGGGAACGTTCGAAATATAGATATTTTATTTTATAGCGACATAGAACACTACAAGTCAATTCTCAATAAACTAGCCGCTGTAGGACTCCGTAACTATTGTTCTTCGTGCAATACAGCGTATAAGAAATTAAATACGCACAGGTATTCAAACGCTTGTAGACATTGAAAAAATATTCTCCCATGTACACCCTCGAGTAATATTTATTGCAACGTCTTCAACCGTTTGTTTGTTAAACATTCTTGTTATGATAATCATTTGAGAATCGGATCGTACAATTTGTCTATAACCGCTATAGTACCGTGTGTGCGGAGATGGTGCGTGGAACAGGACAAAGACCATCTCATGGTGAGAATATGTGTCCACATTGTCACCTATTACGTCTTCTTACAAGTTGCATTGTCTACGGATATTACCAAAATTCTGGGCGCAGTGTGAGAAAAGTTTTCCAATTTTACGGTTGTTTTTGTCATGCTTGCGTTAAATGTTTCCCGGAAAATAGAGACTGTTCCGTCAAAAAAGGAAAAATGCTGAATTTCAAATACGAGCGACCACTCATACGTAGCGAATCGCAGATAGGATAAAACGCGAAAGGTATGTCCTGATCGAGGTGTTGGAGTGTAGCTTTGACAAGTATCTAGCGATGCATACGGATAGTGAAACCTATCTGACGAGCAACCCTATGTTGTCTTACGTCTTGAATTCTTGCGTAGCTTTATACAGAGGACTTACGGGATTCGTGGCAACATTATATAAGATCACAAGCGAAGAAAAAATTAACTATATAGATGTATGTGCCCTCTATCCCTGGGTTGGTAAATACCAAAAATTCCCTGTGAACCATCCACAGGTTTATGTAGACAATGATTGCAAACATCTAGTAGGGGAAAATAATAATGTTTCCCGTATGGAAGAGTTAATATAGTGCCGTGTTTTAGAAACTTATTTGACCCTGTTTTACCGACAAGATTTGCCGGGAGACTTTTGCTTGCGCTTTTTTATTCCAGCGTCTAAGAAACAGTAATGACTATATGCATGAGAATCCAAAAGATAGATATTTTGACGGTGTCTGGATCTCTGACGAGGTTTAATACGCAGTCGAGAAAGGTTATGAAATTTTACATGTATTTGAGATTTGGAAATATTAAACAGTAAGATACCACGTTAACTGTTCAAGTGGTCTTTTTTCAGAGTATATCGACACTTTTTTAGATATAAAACAAGAAGCCATTGACTGGGCCGAAAACGTACACAGCGATGAAGAGAAGAATAATTATATAGAAGACTTTTTTGTGGCTGAAACATTCAGGTTAGATGGAAACAAAATTCCCAAAAATCCCGGGTTGCGAGCATTCGGAAAAATGTGTTTAAACAGCTTTTGAGGAAAATTTTCTCAAAAACCTGATTTATCGAAGACAGAAATCGTGCGCGACCATGTAACTCTTATCAACTTATTAACGGATCCTTCAAAGGAATGTTGCGGGATAATTCCTGTAAATGAAGATGTTTTGTATATTCCCTATAAGACTCTGACCGATGCGATAGAACCGTCACCTATAGCAAACATTCTACTCGCTGCGTATACAACGGCTCATACTCGTCTGAAATCACCCTCCTATCTTGAAAAATTAAATAAGTGCGTGCTTTATTACGACACAGATTCCGTAATATATATTAGGAGACCCGGCGAATACGATCCACCGACCGGCAACTATCTCGAGAATATGACAAACGAGTTAGAAGGTTATGGTGAAGGTGCGTTTATATTAGCCTTTGCTTGCAGTGGCTCACATTTTACGTGTATCTGGTCCAAAAACCGGATGGTTGTATAACAGAGGTGTGTAAGGTAAAAGGTCTAAGAATTACATATAAAAACACTGCATTGATAAACTAGGAGACTGTTAAAAGTTTCGCCTGCGGATAGTTAGAAGATCCTATTACACTTGAATTTCATTCGATCCGTCGAATACCTTTTCACAGAGTCGTTACGCGTAAAGAGGAAAAATCTATCCGTGCTGTTTTAATGAAACGCCGCAAGGGTACAAGTTATTATACTTTATTGTTTGGATTTTGGCAATTGGATTGAATTTCTTCTACAGCGTGCGCTACCATCGTTGACGCTTTTATGTTAGGTGAGCCTTCTAAACAATTTGCAACGGCTTTTCAAAGCGTTTGACGAAAACAGGAATATGTTACTCCGGCTAACGACTTCGGAAAACAGACAAGTATATTTTCAAAATGAAAACTGTCACATTCAATTGCATTTTGTATCAGATAACATTAATTCTGTAATCAGGAGTCTGGAAAAACTTAAAAATATGTACGATTTCACTCTTCGATCAGACATTTGAATAAGATATATTTTAAATGATAATATATGTTAGTTACTCTATAGCTTATTACTATTGTTTTGTTCAAAAATTGCTTTTGAAAAAAAAATTATATACAGCCCGGCGTATCCAAAATAATTATTTCCGTACATTTAAATAAATTTTTTTAACGATGATTGAAACGCAAGATCTCATTAAAAAGTTACAAAATGACATCGAAAAATTAAAAAAAATCGATACATCATGAAGTACAAGTCATGCCACTTCTAACTGATTAGATATTACAAAACCTAAATTTGTGAATTAATTTACAATAATGAACTTCGTAACAATTTTTTTTCGATTTTTAATTATTGAACTGATTTACAACGTTTTTTAGAACGAATTTAGTCCAGGTACTAAAGTATTCATCAAAGAGAGTCAGTAGAATAAAATAAAAGTCAAAAAGTCAATACCGACAAAATGGTGGATACACAATAACTGTAATACATTTAAATCAATTTTATTTGTTGTTTGAATTTTATTGTGCGCAGTTGTACGGTTTTTACAATCACGTTAATTAGATCTAAATATTATTATAATTTTTTTATGTTTTTTCTAATTTAATAAACTAATAATTATTATTAACAATGAATGGTTATCAAAAAATAATTTTTTGTATTTTATTTATTCAGTTTTTATGACTTTGTTAGTATTGAATTTCAAAATAGAATATTTAGAATAAAGTTAATATTAACGACAATTAACCTTAATGTATGAATAAACAAATAATTAATTATATTGAAATTTGAACACACACGTAATTTTTCTCATTTAAGACGTGTGGGTATTCAATCGTGTGGTTATTAATGTTTGGATTTGTGATAAATTATGTGAAGTATTGAAATTCACAATAAAATATCTCAACGTTGAAACACATTGCACGAATAGACGATTTTCTCGCCGACGATTATTTCATCGTGTGTTATGTCGATACGGGTACGGTCAGCGAAAACGCTGACTAGCAAAATGTTGATGTAAGGTAATTGTTAAATCAAACGAACTCACTGAGTGAAGTTCAATTGAAATTATATCTTGGGTCTCATCCGGATGGAAAAAGGGTAGTTAGTGTTTTAGGCACGATTTTAACAACAAAATTTCACATTTTAAAAATTTGAATACTAGAGCGTCCTTCAGGACGTTCCAACCTAGATCTCTAGGTTGGATTTTTAATAGCCTCTATCGTCATTAGTACAAAGCCATCTGGACGAGACCTAAGACATAATTACTTTACTCGGTGAGTTCATTCGATTTAAAAATTATATTTATTACTCTCGTCCGGATGATAAAAGTATAGATGTTTAAAGTACGATTTGCGTATGTAATAATTTGATGTAGAATATACGATAACTGATTTTATTAAACATAATATATTGCTTTACACTTTGTTGAGCAAAACAGAATTACTAAAGTCTTCTTGATTCATAATTGGTCGGTTATAGAAATTTGCGAACTCCTTAGAATTGCTCGACCAATCCGCAGCATATTTGATAATATCTATAGTCACCCCTTGTTTTACTGCAAAAGTTATGTAAACATGTCGTGTACTATGAACCGAAAAGATATGTATACCACATTCTTCTAACATCTTTCTGATTCATCTGCTCATGGTTTGCGCTTCTACCGTTTTATAAGGCTTATTATATGATATAAATGAAGTATCACAATCTGGAGGTCGTAGATGTTTGGTTTGATTAATTAATTAATTCTAGCAAACTCATTATACATAGTTTTTTTTATCTTTAAATCGTGAAAAAATAAACAGAGGTTGGGAACTACCTAGTGCAGACGTTTTAATTCTGTCTGGTATTTTAATCATTAATTTTGTATCTAGTATAATACCCGAAAGTTTTATTGAAAAGAGTGCTTGTGCTCTGTGTCTGGTTCCTAAAGCTAGTAATAAGATAAGCTTTTTTAAAATTGTATCTAGAGGATAATCTTTATGCGGATAAATACGTTTTAGCTTTTCTAATACTGGAGAAGGATCCCAAACATAATCATATCGTGGGTTAGGACCTTTAATGTGGCTGGCACTTTTGCAAAATCTTTTAGTTGTATTATTATTTCCGATCTCATTTATGGTTTTTAGCGATATAGCTGATCTCATCGTATTCAAAGAGAAAAAAGAATTCATGTTTTTGTACTCTTGTGCAAAGAAACTTAAAAATTGTTCCGTTGCTGAATTGAGAACAGGGATTTCATTCCTTTGACAAAAAAGCCACCACTTTCGAATAGGATGATCATATTCTTTAATTGTTTATTCCGCTAGTGAAGCCATAGCTATAATTAATTGCTGATTCTGGGATTCCTTTTGTCGTAAACGCTTGCCGAATAACTTGACGACTCCCAGAGAAAGCGTTTTCCAAAATTGGTGATGATCCTTAGATGGAGACGTAAGTGAATTAATTAAAAGGGAAATGATTAATGGTTTATTAATCATGAAATTCCGAAAGGCGGAAAAGCATAAAAATGCAAATTTGACCATGAGATAGTAAAAGCATCTACCACTAAAGATCCTGGATCTCGATACCACGACGCATAGCAATTACATTTAGTATTAATTGCCGAAGCAAATAGGTCAATATCAAAAGGACCGAATTTATTATTGACTAATTCGAAAATATTCTTGTTTAAAGATCATTCTGTATCTGATTCAATTTTACGAGACTCATGATCAGTGATTATATTAGCAGTGGAAGTCGTATATTTATATATGACAATGCAGTAGAGTTATCAATTCTCAATAGAATATTACAATTAAAACAGTCCTTTGCATATAAGCGAAGTGCATTAAATGCTGCTATAAGCTCAAGACTATTTATATGTTCTTTTCTACTTTCTTTAAGCCACCAACCTTCTGTTTTCGAGTTTCCACAAGAGGCACCGCATCCCGATAGAGTAGCGTCAGAAAAAATTTCCTAAGCAAAGCCATTAGTTTGAATGATATTATTCTGATCATGATCCTATAAAATATGAATCCACCATTGAAAATCTTCACGAATATGTGAGGAAATAAACATAATTTTTGAATAATTATCATTTTAATTTTTTAGAGCTAAGAATTTTATTCTTTCGAAACTTTTGGTGTATAATAGTCCATAATGAACTGCAGGACAAACAGATGTCAAAGGTCCGATCATAATAGCAAAATCTCGTATTTTACATTTATTCTTTTCTGATTTTTTTAAAACCATTTCTAATAATTTTCCGCATTTTGCCTCGGGAATTGAAATCGATTGTTTAACTGAATTAAACAAAAAATCTACATATTTACATGTTTGCGAAGAATCCAGCTCAGATTTCTTATAATTAGTTAAAAATCCTAAAGATTTGAGAAGATTTGTTGTGTTGATTAGATTAGACGAACACTCATCATACGATGCACCAAACAGTAAAAAATCGTCTAAATATACTACGGAACTATATCCTTTTTTGCGCATTAAAGTTACAATTAGTCTCACAATTTTAGTACATATATACGGTGCCGTTGCTAATCCGAAGAGTAAAACATTGAAAATATATAAGTTATCTTGCGATTTGGATCTAAGATATTTTCTATGAACAGGGTGAATTCAAAAATAAGCATCCTCCAGATCTATAGAAGCCATCCAATAGTTTGGTAGCATCAATCTAACCACTGTACGCAAATCCTCTAATTTAAAATGTTCTGTAATTAAATATTTATTAAGTTCTTTGAGATTGAAGATAAGTCGCACACCACCTGAAAGTTTTTGTCTTAAAAAAAAAAGTGATAAGAATTGATCTTCGGGTGATGTAGCTATTTGTATGCCTCCTATATTAAGTAACCTGCGAGTCTCATTATTACAAAGATTAAATGTTAAATCGTTGAAAGTTATTTCTTTTCTTATTGGTATTGGATGAGGTGTTGAAGTAAAAGGAATATGATACCCTTGTATAGCCCTTAAAATAGTTTCAACTATTGTTAACGCAAGCCAATCATCAATAAAAAATTTTAAGCGACCAGATGTATTTATATTATTCAATTGCGGCGATTCAATCGGAATCTTCACGTTGATTGGCAGTTGCGAGTGAAATTTGCCCGATTCTAGTGGTATTCCCCTGCCTGCCGATTTGATAACGGAGCCCTGCGAGCAGAGGGTCGGTAGTTTTCCGATGATTGAGGATAATATTTTTTCTGGCCTTACGAATTGGTTGTTGGCTCTTTTTGTTAGTTGATGAGAGAATTTCAGCAATTTCCTTGCTCACTTTATCACAAGATTGAGCTATCTTTAGGTCATCTGCAAAATTGCTATTAAAAAGCGATTCATCAATATATAGATTCTACCGCATTTTTCCCACTAAATTAATTGTTGGCTTGATGAAGGCCCTTCGAATTAAGGACAGACGATATTAGAGGTCTACTAATGAATGCATTCCTTTAGCTATTTTAATAGTGGCCTCTTTCGCTTATTCGTTTAAATATTGCATTGTATCTGGTTTAAGCAAGTCTGAGATATCAGAGCCAAAAACTTATAAGCATGCTCCCACTTGAGATTGTAACTCCATCTGGTATTAATCTCGTTTTTTCACCGATGCTACCAAGGTTAAGCTGATTTCTTTGTTTATTTTTGGCAGACCCAAAAACTGAAATTTATCTTTTACTTCATATTTTCCCAGCAATTTTGAACGGTAATCGTCCTTTAAACCGGCCTTTACTTCTGGTTTAGTGGATTCAATAACTACTGGATTCCACAAGTTATTATCCAACTCAAGCTATGGTTGGCTGAATAACTCAGTAACTGGAGAGTCATCTTCATGTGTTCTGATAATGCTCAATTCATCATCAATTGATTCGAAAGTTAAATTTCGTCCAGACTATAAAAAAAAGAACACGAGTGAGTGAAAAGACATGGCATGGCATGGACAAATCGGTTACGTCTCCTTTTTAGCCTTTTATGTGGTCCGGTGAAAAAAATTCAGGGAACGATTATACCTGGTAAAATGCGATGAGTCTGTTGAATCGTTTGCTTAGTCGTAGTTACATGATTAGCGGTCGAGATGTTGGAATCAGAAGCCATGGTTTGTTTTTCGTCATGTTTTTGCATAAAAACAAGAATTTTTTCCAGAGTTTTATTTAAGACATTATTTGGTAAAGGATTTTCTAGAACTTGGTCATCTTTTCTTGCTGTTTCTTCTGCTTTTCCTTTTGACTTTTCTTTCTGAAAAAAGACCACGTTTATGTTCCGACATGTTAGAAAATGAGACGTGTTGCAGGATGCACAACAAAAAACACATTGACGATAGAGGCTATTAACAACGTAACCTAGAGATAGATGATTGAAGGACGCTCTAGTATTCGAATTTTTAAAATTTGAAATTCTATTGTCAAAAAGTGCCTGAAGCACTAACTACACTTTTTCCATCCGGTCAAGACCAATAGACATAATATTATATTTTTCGCGATCTTTATGTCATTCGCAAGACAGTCTTTCAAAGATCGCGGTATGCAGCAGCTTGAGCTGGTGTGTATCGTCTTAGGCAATACTGCAAATTTAGTTAGCCCAGAGGGTCAATACGTATGCAGGGAGGGCCCCAATTATTTCCAAAATATGTACATCTCGCGCTATTACGTAGAAAAAAATGCAAACCAAAGCAAGCAATTTTATAGTTATCCTTAAGAACTAAACTACAATTGTGGTTTTTTTAAAGAGGTCCCCAAAGAGGTAACTGTTCTCAGGTTGATATACACTGAAATACAAATTCGTACTTTCTATTTAAAGTATCAAAATCATTAAAATTTGATGATATAGCTAATAAAGTGAAAAAGAATTTTAATGAAATTTATAATTATTATATTAAAAATAAAATTGGTAATTATTTATAAAATGAATTGTGTGTCTCACTAAGCGAATGATTATTCAAAGTAATTCTAGAGCAGTAATTTTAAAATTAATGTGTGTTTAACAAATATTTTTATTTTATTTAATAAGTTTTATCATTTTTTTCATGTGCCTGAATAATATAAGATTATTCAAAATATAATGTCAAAATAAATATTAAAATTTTTACAGTTTTTCTAAAATGAAATGTTAGCTACACAATTACTAACATATCTTTAAATGATTTATGTGACTGTGATGAATAATCGTACAATGTAGTTAAAAGATTTAATTAAATACGAAAATCCTTTATAATATTTAACTGTATATTCAATTTTAATTTAATATTTTTAACTCACTCTACGCAATGAATGATTAAATAAATTAATAGCAAATAATTGTGATGGATAAAAATTGCCACCGAAAACGAAAGGTGGTAAACTTAAATATTTTTGATTCAACACTTATTCACTGTGGGTTACATTTAATAAAATTACGCAAGATAAAAGTAACCCAAAAAACATTGTCATAATATAAAAATTGAATTTTATCAAAAAAATAAGAATAAAAATTATAATTTCGCAAAACTATTCAATTCACAAATAAAAGAGATGTTATACGTGTCAGTAAAATTCAAAACAAAAAAAACACACTAAGGTCACTAATAAAACTCTAATGTAATTTTCGATATAATATAAAAAACCTCTTATATGATTCTTAAATTCTTATAACCCAAAGGGTCAATCAATTTAAATTAACAATAAAAATACGCAATTTTTGCTTCACTCATATCACGTGTGATCACACAAACTCGACATCAATACACAATAAATTATGTATCAAGAGATACAGTAGTGTCTCTGGCGAAGTAAAAATAACAAACGTTTTTGTGCTGCCAGCACTACCATGTCTTTTTTCAGATGCGAACAAATTCTGGTTTCGCAACGTCGAAAAGTGCAATAAAATATTAAATAAAAACAATTAATGCCTTAATTTGTTTATTGACGCCATGGCGTAGAGTAGATTTGACAAAAATAAAAATTATTTTTGTCCATATGCGCCTGAGATATACTTTCCTAAAAATCGTATATTTGGCGTACGTCGTATTTTTCCGTCAGATACATTTTCAGAACATTTAGATAAAAACACCAGATATCGTTTCCCCGTGATACAAAAAGGTCATAAGGAGTGGTTTTATGCGGTACACTTAATAGCTCCACACATTAAATTGAAACCGACCACACCCCGCTCTTTGGCGGTGGGCTGAGTGGGTGGGAGCATATACGGATCTCTTTAGTATACCGAAAAAAAAACATGTAAAAAGTCGATATTTAAGAAAACCATACTTTTCAAATATTTTTTAAATTTTTGCAAATCATACTCTTCCGCTATTAAAATATCATAATTTCACCCGTCAAGTAGGGGTGGAAAAAATTAATACAAGCTCATTGCTAATATTACTTGAGTTCTAAATATGATTAGTTAAATTTGTATAGTTCTTAGCGACAATATATAAGGAAATAGTAGATTTGGTGCACATTGCAGATGGCGTTGTATTTCTCAAAAAATTATATTGGTTAATTTAGAATAAAATAGTCGTCTTTTTGTGGTTTTTTATTAGGAAATATAAAAGTAATAAGACATTTCAGGCAAATAGTATATGACACCGCAATCAGATATTTCTGTAAAAATAATGTTTTTTGGATGCTGAATATAAACAACCATATTTGTATAATTTCTGTTTAAAACACATAAGTGAAACGAAAGATTTTATGCAATTTTCAAATGACGCAGTAGTCGCATATTTTTATAAAAATGTCATTTTCTAAATACTAAACATTATCAGTCATTTTTAAATGGCTTCTAGCTAGAACATATGGGTGAAACGAATGATTCAATAAAAATTGTAGATGACGCTGCAGTAGCACATTTGTGTAAAATAATGTCTGTCGAATACGAAATAGGAACAGTCGCATTTTCGTGTTTGTCAATTATAAAATATAGTAAAAAAAGAGATATTTTACACAATATACAAGTGGCGCTGCAGTTGCATATTTGTTATGATTACTATTTAAAACACATAAATGAAAGAAAGATTTTATACAAATTTCAGATGGCGCAGCAGTCGCATATTATTATAAAAATATTATTTACTAGATAAAAAGTAATATTTTTATGACTTCTGATTAAAAAGTATGAATGAAATGCGAGATTTGATGCGAATAGCAGATAGCACCGCAGTTGAACGTCATCATTTGAACACTAGAATTGCTAAGTCACTTGTGAAGTTAATTCCAAGATAAGATGTACTGCATCTCTGGTTAGCACTCAAATCAAGGTTGCCAGAAACAAAGACAGAATTACCTTACGTCTATGTGTTTAACATGGACGTACGGTAATTTTATGCTTGTTTCTGGCAACCCTGATTCAATTGGAAGCGGCCGGACCACCTAGGGTCAGAAAATGTATCTCACTAATGATCAATTGGCACATCGAACGCTAGATCATCAAAGTAAAAAATTGCCCTTGTGCGCATACCCTCAATCCACACTCATGTAAGTGGAGATAAGGGAATAAAAACGAAGGCACAAATTTAAGTCTAACTGTAATCACTCTTTTTGTCAACGGTGTTAAAATAAAGAAGGCGTGATTAAAATTTAACTATAAGAGGACACACCGGCCAAATCCAAACCCTTAAGAATCCTGCGGCTGTGTAACCGAGAAGCCGCAAAGGCTGAGTTCCATCACATGTCAAGGAGGAAGCCATATTTGGGCTTAAGATATAATTTTTAACTTAATAAATTGAGTGACAAACTTTTTACAAGTCGGGACTTTTAATGATTGTAAGTTCTTTTTAATTTAAATTATTAAACAGGTCAAAAAAGACCATTTTTTAATTAATCAAAGTTCTTTTTGATAAAACTAATTGTCATTTATAATTCATTTATGTCGAATTTAGTGTGATAATAAATGTTTAGCTTATTTGGGAAATTGAATAATAATGGGGATAACTTATATAAGTGAAATATTTATATTAACCCTCAGAGGTATTAATTAATTTCGTATTTTATATTTGACTGAGATTGTATATTAATTTTTAGGAATTGATTTATCATTATTTCGATTATCAAATTCATTTATATGGAACCTTTATTTTGAACATGAATATATCAATTAATTATTTATATTAATTATATTTTTTATAATAAATTCTGTTGAATATGTGAATTATAGACACTAATACGCGCGCTTACATTTTGCTGACGATGTAAACATCTTTTCCTCTAAATTGATTGAGTTTCGAGTGGGTCTTTCTTATCAATGTTAGTTCCGTTTTCTATATAATGCAATTCACACGTCTGAGTCACGTATTTTAAATATACGAAGTATTCATCGAGATCCCACCTGTGTTATTTATTTACATCTCTCCAAACCCAACAAATTCAGTTATTGATCACAAGACATTAATTGGATGGTCACATGTTAAACTTCCGCCACACAATACTAATTGCATAAAACCTTTTTCCAAAATAATCTAATTTGTTTCGAAAACTAGTTATCAGCAAATAAAAACATCAGACATTATTATTAATGATTGATTAATTAAGATTTAATTAGCGGTTATCTTTAAATACCGGTTAGAAAGATAAAAACAACTTAATAATTTACTAACATAAGATACATTCATCGTTTATTCTAATGAAAATAGATAAAAATGTTTTATGCATAGATTATTTATTTGTACAGTTTTTACATCATAGCTAAATCTGCTTGTTCTTTTGGCACAAGAATTCACCTTTCTTGTCTAGTGGACAATATTTCATCATTATCTATAACAAATAATATTTTTTCATGAAAAAATACTCGTATCGCGTACATAATAAGTCATTTTTCGAAAAATTACATTTGAAAAATTAATTTAGTATGAATTAACATATCGAAAATACATGTTTTTGGGAGTTTTAGAATAATATTTTAATATATATTATTAACTAACACATTTTTTAAAATCCACGCTACAGCTAAATGAGCAATATTGAGATACTTTATTTTTATTTTAGAACAATTTGTATTAGTTTTATAATAGTATGGGGTAAAATATTGTGCAATAAGTTGAACA